>JAZHYW010001095.1:0-10676 GCA_037355805.1 Ixodes ricinus | reverse complement strand
GCACTTTTTAGAGAAGGGAGGTTGGAGGAGTCGCAGAGCGCCTTCACCTTAGACCTGAGGGAACCGTACGGCCTCGACTTGAGAAGAAGAAAGTTCTTTTCAGCGCTTCGTCTGGTCTTCTCCGCATTTGTTCTTTGTTGAGGATGACGAACCTGCCCGTCTTGTCCGCTTGAAGAACTCTCAGCTCAGCGGACTGAAGTTCCTTGATAGCTGGAGTGGCAGCATTCTTGGTTTTCCTTGTCCTTGTAGTGCTGCTTCTTTCCACCTTTTTCACCCCCTTACTCTTTCTGTATATAAGCAAACTTTTGGTGTCAATAAATGTTGTTGCCAGTTGGAAGTTTGTGTTTGTCCGTCCCTTCTCGCTTTCTTCCTCAAGTTTAATTATCTCTACCAACCCGCTGGTTCTGTCCTTACGGAAGGAAGGTATGCGCAAATAGAAAAGGAGGCTTATACGGTTACATGGGCATGCGAACGCTTTGAAAAGTTTCTGATAGGAGTTAATTTCCATGTGCAAACGGACCACCGACCCTTGTGGCGTTATTGGGTGACCGAGGGTTGAACACCATTCCTGCAAGATGCCAGATGTTCAAGCTGAGACTTATGCATTTCAGCTACTCCATAGAACATGTACCCGGGAAAGAGTTGTCTACGGCAGATGCTCTCTCGAGATCCCCAGTGGAACCCCCAGAGAAGATGGAAGAGGAGTTACAGGCGTATGTCCAGCTGGTGACTAGCTTCCTGCCAGCTAAGGGTCACTATTTTGACGCAGTACGCATAGCTCAGAGTCAAAATTCCGTGTGCTCCAAGTTAAGAGAGTTCTTTGCAAAGGGCTGGCCCAAGAAGACGTGTATACCACCTGAGATCACTCCTTACTTCAGAAACAGGAACAGCTACATGGTACAGAGCGACCTCCTAGTAAAAGACAACTGGATCGTAATCCCTAAGTCATTGAGGGAGAAAGTGCTGTGCCAGTTAAACGCCGGGCACCAAGGATCATCCAAGTACAGAGACCGACCAAGAATGTCAGTATGGTGGCCAGGACTCAGCACTCGGTTGCAAGAGGTGTGTTGAAAACTGCACAAGCTGCATCCAAGAGCGCATCCCAAATGTGGAACCTATGATAGCATCAGAGCTCGCAGACTATCCATGGCAATGTGTTCCAGCTGACCTGTTTGAATTGAACGGCAAGCACTACCTTGTAGTGGCAGATTACTACTCCAGATTCATAGAAGTATGTCTGCCTACGCAAACGACATCAGAAGCGGTTGTCGCACAACTAAAATCTGTGTTCGCCCGCCATGGGATACCTCATGGTGTTCAGATCAGATCACGGACCGAAGTTCGTGTCTTAGAGTTTTCACGAATTCGCAAGCAAATACCAGATTCGCCACATAAAAAGTAACCTACGCTATCCCAAAAGTAACGGAGAAGTAGAAATTTTGGTAAAATTCGCAAAAGACATCCTGAAGAAGACCGAAGACCCCGACCTGGCACTTTTGATCTACAGAACTACACCAGGCACCTGCGGGTTCAGTCTTACTCCACTACTCATGGGACGGCAACTACGTACAACGTTGTCTATGTTGCCATCCCAGCTGATTTCGAAAATGCCGAGCCATGCGGATTTCTGAAAAAATGATAAAGAAAAGAAACGGAGGCAGACCCAAGGGTGCGACCAACGGCACGCAGCAAGCTGCCACAAGGAACCGCTCATCGGTGGTTCTGTTTGGGTCAGAAACCCTGGCACGCAGGGGCAGATTGTGAGGAAAACTGACAACCCGAGATCATACGTGGTGGAGATACCGTCCAGACAACTCGTCCGGAATACCTACCATGTAGTCTCATCAGAAACACCAAGAAAGGACAAATAACCGCCATCCGAGAAAGAGCCCGTTCTAAGAGAGAATGTTCAGACCCTGTGCATCAACGACCTGAACCGACATCCGAACAAGTGCTCGATCCAGGGCGAGATCCAGCTTTGGCTGTGGCTGTGGACTAGAGCCGAGTGACGAATCATTCGACCCCAGAGATTCAGGAACTAGTTCCATTTCCCCTTAAAAGGAAAGGGGGATGTGGTAATATTAACGTTGATGTGTTTCAATAAAACCCCGAGAGGGGACAGCCAGTTAGGTGCGCGGTGCGTGACCGAGCTCGCTGGTGTTGTTCAGGTCTGTTCTGTCTCCCTCTTTGTCGTCAAACAGAATTATCACGACAATCACGACACATAAATCTTAATTCAAGGTACTAAATAGTAAATTAGTAATATTTCGCGAGAAGCCGCATTTTGTTTACTGCGGTTCTTGAGATGAATACGAGTATAGTGGCATGCGTTACACTTTGGATGACTGCATGGGTCTTGGCACTCATACAAAGCACCAAGGTTAGAAAGTTAAATATTTTATTTCTGTCAGCCCGTAGACAACCTATCGCCGTGTGGGTCGTAAGGAAAGAACAACTTTCGCTCCGTCCAGTTCGCTCTCACTTCCCACCGTGTTTGCAAAAACATCGCACTGTACCGCCTGACGTGCGTGCGTGCGTGCGTGCGTGCGTGCGTGCGTGCGTGCGTGCGTGCGTGCGTGCGTGCGTGCGTGCGTGCGTGCGTGTGTCTGTGTGTGTGTATGTGTGTGTGTGCGTGCGTGTGTGTGTGTTTTTCATTTTTGTTTCCGCCAGAAAACGTTTGTGCAGTTCGTGGGACGACATGGGCATAAGCGTATATGTCATTCAAAGAGAGCTTTGACGTGCACGAGTGTCAGTGCGAAAAAAAGCAATGCTCTACCCAAACCTGCATATTCCCCTCCATGCATCTTTCGAGAATGCAATAGAAGTTCCGCCTCCTCAGCTAATTCTTTTTATCCTCGATAACATTTCAGAATCTCGTGAGCATGCAACGAAAGCCATACGAAAGGCAACGAGCGCAGACTGGAGTCAGAGGTTCTGCTGCATTCTCACCCTGCCTCCGCCGACTAAGGAGTCGAAATATAGCGGCTTTATTATTTATATTTTTAGAGCAACCACAATAAAGTGGCGACATGGAAAAGTGACAGTAGTATAGAGAATATTCCCAATACATCACGATTCAGCTCGGTCCTACTTCGGTAGCCATCCCTGTGTGCTAGGTGTGCGCACGAAAGCATTTCGAGCTGCCGTAGTTGCCGTATATGTAATGTGGTGTTTTCACAGGTCGTTCTCGCGTTTCTGTGCTAGTATGCATATGGCCGATAGTCACTATATATGTTCTAACGTCCATGCGCTTTAGTGAAAGGGTGTGAGACGCGTAAATGGCTCTCCGAAAGAAGTGTGTAAAACCTCAAAACACTTTGTAGCGGCGACGGGCCCCTCGCAGTTGCACGGAGTGTCGACAAAGAGAGCTTGTAGCTCCACGGCGTATCGAAAGTCAAGTAAAATTAAATGAACAGTTACCTCCATTGCGCATGCGACAAGTAAGGTCACATGCTAGCACAACGAACAGGCAGTCGGTTCCGTTTGTGACCATAAAATCAAAACAACAAAATGCCAAGGGTGAATTACATTCGCGCGGCGCACGCAGTGTAGTGTGACTTAGGTTTTTGGCGATCATAAATATTTTATAGACCTATTGCCAAATTACCCAGGCATAAAGGAGAATGCAGGGATTGGTGTTCCATGCGCCGCACGTGCTGGCCTCCGAGTAGTAGATACAATTCTAAAGCAAATGCCTAAAACAATTTGTATCTTGCACGCGTGTTCGTCAATGCTTGATTTTGGTTATTTACTTCGAATCTTTTATACGGGGAAGGCGTGCGCGTGTTGCGCGGGGAACACCAATCCCTGCATTCTCCTTGATGCTTGGGTACTTTAGCAATAGGTCTATCGGGGCATCTTTACCACGTAAACAAAGTCATGATAAATGTTAAAAAATAAATTGGATTTCGGAATGTTATGACAGTGCTCGCCGAGCAGTGGCGAAAAACCATGGCTTACTGGACTAAGGAGTTAACCTACCTGGGGACGAAAACAGCGAATTTTTTTTAAATCAATAAAGTTTATTCTTTTTCTTGCTTATTAAAAGTGGTGTTGTATCGTTTCACACGGGTGGAAATTCAGCAAAGCGATAAATAGTAAGTCGAATGCTTCTGATCCTGCATATCTTTGTACTCTCGCACACAGGTCCTGCTTTTTTTTTATCTCAGATAATTCATAGTTTTCATAAAATATTGAATGCTGATCGGAGCTGGGGTACATTAAAAAGTAACCCGACTGATCGCCACACTTTAATAGACTAATCAATTGATAGATCTGTTCGCTGATTTATCTCTAGTATATTACGTGAAAGACGTTAAAACCAGACATTTTTTAAACTATTTTCACAATTTCATAAATGGCATATTGCAGTCCTATTGCAGACTTTACGTCCTGACGCCTACAGAAATATTAACATGGCAAGCCTTTTAAAGAGAGGTTATTTTTAAGTTATTATTTAAGCAGTATAATCACACTTGATGACAATAACAAGCATGCTGAAGTGGTTTATACCGTGAAAAACTCTGACCTTAAAGATATAAAGACGTCAGAAATATTAAAGCGGTCATTTTTTTCTTTCTGACTTTTTTTTCCACCTCAACACTTGGACTACGCGGGGGGGGGGGGGGATAAAAAATGTATATATATCGCAATTTATTTATTTTCTGAATAAAAGGCAGATTGATGAACTCCCAGTCCCGATATGTGTTAGGATGAGGCTGAGGGTTATCGGAAAGTTTCGTTAGAGTCTCTAGCCCTCATCAGTAAAGAGTGTTTCTGCGGTCGATGCTCTCGGTGTCGTGGTGCGGGTCCTTTCTTGAAGTTGCGGAGTCTACTATATTTGAATAAAAGATGATTTAGACAAAAATTCATAATATTAACCTCTTGGCACACGCGGCCCTCTGCAATAAAATTTAATTGGGTGAACCCACACTAGCGAGAAGGGCATCTAATAACCCGCACGCTGCTGCGTTGCTCGGTTGAGCTCGTTTGTTCCACTCGCGGCAGATGTATTAGAACAGCTTGTTTCACTTGTCTCAGTTGTCCTGCCAACGAACAGTTCGCGGATTGTAACTAGAAAAGTCACTGTCTTTTCATCGTAACGTTGTAAAATTGTTCCGACTCCGAAAAACTTATCCACACCATGGCACATTAAAGGGAAACATTGGCTACAGCGGAACTAGCTTACTCGTATACACCAACTCATGTTTACAAACAAACCGGAGCGCCCCTAGCGGACGACACCGGCGCCGCGCATGCGCGGTGGATGGTGGGCAAGAAGCCCGCCGTCGCCCATAAACAAACCATTGAATTGCGTTGTTGTCGGCGTCGGTGGGAGTCCCCGTGCTCTTTTCCGCGTTGGAATTGTTGATTCTACGTCCTCCTAACAATGTCTGACTACTTGAGCGGCTTCAGCAAAATTAACGAGGCAAAACTTTGCGTGAATAATGTGACGTGCGGCGATTCATTTCACGTGGACGCCGCAGAATGGGCGCTAAAGCCTGACTCCCACGATGAAATTCTGCTCGCTATTTTCAGTCGCGACGTCGCTCGGGCTGCAAAAGCGTGGACCGTAGCTGAGATGGTGGACGTCGATACTGAAAACCGCAAGTAGAATCGGGCATTACAAGTCAGTAATGGCCACTGATAACAATGATCAACATCTTCTTGTATCTACTGTTTACACTTAGCCTACTTACCCCAACCAACCTTCAAAAGTGTTTTGAGGCCTGCACTTAGTTCTTATCGCAATTACCGGGTCAACGTTTGGTTTACGGGCCGCTGTCGTTTGAACGAGCTGACGACAAAAAGCAGACAAGTTTGAAAGAGCAGACGACAGTTCGAACGCATGCGCAATGGAGTACGGGCAAGAAGCACCGCGTCCCGCGTCAACAAACCATTGGAATGTCACGTTGTCGGCGTCTGTGTGAGTCTGCATACTCTTTTTCGCGTTCGAATTGTCGATTCTACGTCCTCATAGCAATGTCTTACCACTTTAATTGCCTGAGCGAAATTATCAAGGCTCGTTACGCCGCTAAACTTTGCGTCAGTGATTTGACGTGAGGCGATTCATTCGCATGAACGCCGCAGAATGGACGCCAAAACCATGATGAGATTGTTCTAGCTATTTTCGGTCGCGACGTCGCTCGTGCTGCAAAAGTGTAGAAGGTAGCGGCGATGATCGACGTCGATACTGAAAATCGGAAGCGGGAACAGACCAAGCGTAACAAGTGGTGATGGCCACTGGTACCAATGATCAACAACTTGTATCTACTGTTTACACCGAGCCTACTTAAGTCTTTTGAGGCCTGCAATTACTTCTTATTGCAATCACCCGGTCAAAGTTTGGTCTACGGGCCGCTTTTGTTTGAACGAGCAGACGACAAAAAGCAGACAAGTTTGAAAGAGCAGACGAAAGTTCGAACGATCAGGCGGCCGTGTGAATTTGAAGACGCACTGAACCCGTGGGTGGGCCGGACAACTTGGCGGTTTTCTCTCGTTCATGTTGGAACAAAGCAAATACATCTGGCGACCGCAAAGTGGTGCCCGCACAAGCAATCGTAGTTCGACAGCGTCTGGTTTGCCCTTTTCACGGCTATACTATCCACGTTCTCGGACGAACGGAGGGGGCAGAAACACATGAAAACTGATCTTCAAACCTTTCCAGACTCTCTTGGTACAGCCCCCGTCACAGCATTTTGACGAGAAGTTAGGTTCTTTGTCTGGTTTCTTCCACAGGAACACAGGAATGCATGTCTCGCACGGCGACTTCTGCCCACCACCCCAGACCGGAAGTGCGCCCGACGCGCCACCACCGCGGCGTGACGTAGGAGAGTTGAGTTCGTGTCACAGTAATTTCCAATACAGAATTAAGTTCTTTCAATACAAAATATGTATAATCTGCAAAAGCTAAACGTTACTCCAAAAAAATCCATTGAACTTGCGATTTTACAACCCAGAGTATTAGTATTATTTAAGTATCCAGATTGGAATTCCTTGTTTTGTTGAATTTTTCACGCTGGTGAACCGACGCATCTCTTTTAAGAGGAGCAAATATTTAACATAGATAGTGAAGTTCACACGGAAACAGGCATCCGTCGCGGTGAGCCATGCTTCCCAACGTCTGCCTAGAGCAGACGACGAATTCAAACAAGCGATTATTTTAATTTATGCCGTACGCCGGTAAAACGATTCGATATTCTCCAAATCACCGAACAGTACCGCACTATTTTCGCTAAAAAATATTTCCCACCGATACTAGGCGACAAAATAAACGCAAGAACCTACACCGTCTCGCGCGCGAACGGGGAGAGCCTATGGGGCGGTCATGCTCTATCCCCGCTTCGATGATGATGATAGCGCGACAGCAGCGCAACCTCATGGTCGACCTCGAAGGCAATAAGTTAAGGGGCTTTTTGATGTTCGCCAATCCAGAGGAGGCGGCACCACCCGGCGGACAAGAGGTGAAGGGAGAAGCGAGCAGCTAACCGCCTTTCCAAGTCCGCGGCGAAAACTGGCGAGGCCTAGCGGCCGGAACGTGCAACAGAGAAACGGGGATTTAATTAATGCCCTTGGAGTTGCTGTAAAACCAACGGCACACCTCGCGACGAGCCGTTATTTTCCTGCTGCCAACAGCTCCCGCACAAATTATTTATTTGGTTCTTTGTTTGTTTGTTCATTTGTTCGATTGATTTCTTTGCTTCAAGATGACCAAAATTTATTAATAAAAAGGCTTAAATCGGACTGATTTTTTTATTCTTCAGTACAAGCGAAACCTACGAAATGCGGTACTCTGTGAACATTGAGTGACTTGTTAAAGCCGCGCTCAGAATGCTAATACATCGTACAAAAGGCAATCTGCTAAAACTGCCTGAGGCGTGCATATTCATGTTTATGGAGGAAATATACGAGTACTTCGAATACTCTTGAGGCCTGTCCGCAGATAGTTTCGTCATCATGTCTGTAACAAACCCCGTGTCTCTTGTATAATGTGTACGAGTTGTGTGACTGCAACTGAAGTCTTCGTGCTTTGCGCACGTGTACATGTATAGCAAGCTTGGCCAAGCTCGCGATGGCGAGGGCTGTCGTGCTATCGCTTAGGTTTGCTCAAATAGGAATTTCAAATCACTTAATCGGAACAAAGGAAGGGAGTCGGCGAGGCTATCATCGTGGAATTGGACATTAGGTTTTGTCCGGCTTTGTTCAATGCCATGCGCTAAAATTACCCCTTTCGAGAGAAAAAAAAAGAAACAGGTTCTGGCCGGCAGCCATATTCTCTAATAGAAACACCGTCGCCCCGGATAGCATCAGCGAAAACGTTTTCCTTGCAGTTGCCTCACAAAATATAGACCGAATATTTTGGTACGCATGCGTAGCAGTTTCGACAGTCATTAAAAATACAAATGGGCGTTGACGCCAGAAATGGAAAGGCCCAATGAGGAAAAATAATTAGTGTATAACAAAAGTGTTTATTAAATGTTTTTTTCTATATCGATATGTAGAGAAAAGATGAACAAGTCTTTCTAATATGGATTGTTGTTGTATGTTTGTTTCTTTGTTGTTCGTTTATTTATTTATTTTCTCGGGGAGAGGGAGGGGGAGGGGGAGGGGGAATGGACTTTCTGTGTCGCCACGTCGCACCACGTAAGCAAAATGAGTTATTTGACTTTTGTAATTGTTCACACAAAAATCTGCTTCGAGATTAATGTGAACAAATATTTACTATTCCCTCACCCAAACCTTGATGAAGAATGAGTTACTTATTAGAATGACAATCCAATTTTGAGACTAAGCGATACCGTGCACTAAATTGCGTTCATTGTGTTGAACTACGGTTAGATCTGTGGATTGCATTCCTGTTTATTGCATACTTATTTTTTCTTAAACACTAGCTTTAAAGCGCTGAAATCTTGCAGATTGACGGGCTTACAAATTACAATTAAAAAGAAAGTAAGTCCGCAGATAAAATAGTTTTGGTATTAACATTCCGTTTCAAATCTGTCGCAAAAAAAAACGCACGGAAATAGATCAATCCGGCACTTAAACGCCCTGACAATCTTCCATCTGAAGTCAAACAATGAACACCGTCACAGAACACGCCCAACAGATCGTTTCTGACAGTCCGCCGCATGAATATTTGACAAAATATATAAAATGCAATGCTGAATTTTACATACTATATGTGTCATGCCTCGGTAATGTGGAGCCCGTTAATACGGACACCCCCCAATAGAAACAACGTTTTCGGGGACGAACCGTATAAATACGTGCAATTTTGTCTCGTCAACATGAACAGCTCACATTATGAACTATATCTTTAGGGAACGCAGGTGTCCATAATGAGGAGACGCCTCTACATTGGAGACTCTGCAGCAGACAGCTGTGCATAAGTCCCTTTCCCGGTTACGCTTTAGTGGAGGGTGGGGCGACTCAAAGAAGCCCGCAGATGGCGATAAACTTCTGACAGAGCTAATGCCCCTCGAAGCCCTCGATGTGTTTGCGTTTAACGTCAAATGCGCCAGTGCACGAGGCACGCGTCTCGAGCGGCCCTTGGAAGCAAATGGCGGCGCAGCACTGAAGTGAGCGTTCATTGCAAGTGCATGGCGGCGGAGCACCCTATCGTGGTACGTGTCTTGCGCGTTTCCACAACAATGGTTTGCGGTACTTGTTATTGTGAAATTTATCGAGTGGACTTTATCCAGAGCCACCGGGGCTGACCAGCGCCCGTGACGCGATACTGGAGGAGACACGAGACACGAACCTTCACGAAACCGGTTGCCGGCAACCGGGATTATTAAAGGGTTATTGTTAGCGCAGGAGGACAACCTCTCTTCCTCGCTACAAGGGCATTAGACTTCTCACGGTAACCATACAGAGAGAACGCGTAAACACGTTCCAAGGGAGCGATGCGAAATGCTTACGGGTGGCAGGCGTGTGTGGACGGGGGGAATGTGTGTGTGTGTGCGGGGTGCGTGCGTGCGTGCGTGCGTGCGTGCGTGCGTGCGTGCGTGTATCTGTTAAAATCCGACGGGTCTCGATTTTCATGGGCCGAATTCAAAGTTTGTGCAACTGATCTAAGACGTGAGGACTGCTATAGAGAGCGTGCGACACTATAAAGGACGCGCGTCGATCCAACTGATGTTCAAGTCAAATGACTCTGTTGTGAGCTGCACCGCGGCGCTGTTGTCTTGTCGCACGTTTCTCATTATCACTCTGCAGTCAATCAGACCATAGAGTTATTATAATGTACGCTAGAGGTTCAACTGGCGCTAGTGTCTATGCGACTTCCGTGACGGAAATTGAAGCAAACAGCAACTAGTCTACTTTTGCGGTGCTCCTGTGCATTCCTATGGGAAAACGCAAGTGCATTTTGTCTCTTCGCCGAAAAAATAACATGGAGCACTTTGGTTATTTGGGTCGTACCGAAAATTATGTACCTTACTTAACATTGTAAAAGTGTAATTGCTTTAGTTAGCGCATTTTTCTTCACCAGTGAACGATGTTTAACTCTCGCTACATTTCAGTCCCCAAAAAGTGTTCCGTGCCAGGTGTGTAAAAACAAGCGACGATTCAAAGCAAAATTACAATCGAAAAGAATATAGTGTGTGTTTAAGGCTCGTCAGCATTCCGGTGACGCTTATATATTGATAATAGTCCAGTCCTGTCAATATGAAAAT
>JAZHYW010001094.1:0-23616 GCA_037355805.1 Ixodes ricinus | reverse complement strand
AGTTCATAATGTGAGCTGTTCATGTTGACGAGACAAAATTGCACGTATTTATACGGTTCGTCCCCGAAAACGTTGTTTCTATTGGGGGGTGTCCGTATTAACGCGCTCCACATTACCGAGGCATGACACATATAGTATGTAAAATTCAGCATTGCATTTTATATATTTGGTCAAATATTCATGCGGCGGACGGTCAGAAACGATCTGTTGAGCGTGTTCTGTGACGGTGTTCATTGTTTGACTTCAGATGGAAGATTGTCAGGGCGTTTAAGTGCCGGATTGATCTATTTCCGTGCGTTTTTTTTGCGACAGATTTGAAACGGAATATTAATACCAAAACTATTTTATCTGCGGACTTACTTTCTTTTTAATTGTAATTTGTAAGCCCGTCAATCTGCAAATATTCAGCGCTTTAAAGCTAGTGTTTAAGAAAAAATAAGTATGCAATAAACAGGAATGCAATCCACAGATCTAACGCGTAGTTCAACACAATGAACGCAGTTTAGTGCACGGTATCGCTTAGTCTCGAAATTGGATTAGTCATTCTAATAAGTAACTCATTCTTCATCAAGGTTTGGGTGAGTGAATAGTAAATATTTATTTACATTAATTTCGAAGCTGATTTTTGTGTGAACAATTACAAAAGTCAAATAACTCATTTTGCTTACGTGGTGCGACGTGGCGACACAGATAGTCCATTCCCCCTCCCCCTCCCCCTCCTCTCCCCGAGAAAATAAATAAATAAACGAACAACAAAGAAACAAACATACAACAACAATCCATATTAGAAAGACTTGTTCATCTTTTCTCTACATATCGATATAGAAAAAAAACATTTAATAAACACTTTTGTTATACACTAATTATTTTTCCTCATTGGGCCTTTCCATTTCTGGCGTCAACGCCCATTTGTATTTTTAATGACTGTCGAAACTGCTACGCATGCGTACCAAAATATTCGGTCTATATTTTGTGAGGCAACTGCAAGGAAAACGTTTTCGCTGATGCTATCCGGGGCGACGGTGTTTCTATTAGAGAATATGGCTGCCGGCCAGAACCTGTTTCTTTTTTTTTTTCTCTCGAAAGGGGTAATTTTAGCGCATGGCATTGAACAAAGCCGGACAAAACCTAATGTCCAATTCCACGATGATAGCCTCGCCGACTCCCTTCCTTTGTTCCGATTAAGTGATTTGAAATTCCTATTTGAGCAAACCTAAGCGATAGCACGACAGCCCTCGCCATCGCGAGCTTGGCCAAGCTTGCTATACATGTACACGTGCGCAAAGCACGAAGACTTCAGTTGCAGTCACACAACTCGTACACATTATACAAGAGACACGGGGTTTGTTACAGACATGATGACGAAACTATCTGCGGACAGGCCTCAAGAGTATTCGGAAGTACTCGTATATTTCCTCCATAAACATGAATATGCACGCCTCAGGCAGTTTTAGCAGATTGCCTTTTGTACGATGTATTAGCATTCTGAGCGCGGCTTTAACAAGTCACTCAATGTTCACAGAGTACCGCATTTCGTAGGTTTCGCTTGTACTGAAGAATAAAAAAATCAGTCCGATTTAAGCCTTTTTATTAATAAATTTTGGTCATCTTGAAGCAAAGAAATCAATCGAACAAATGAACAAACAAACAAAGAACCAAATAAATAATTTGTGCGGGAGCTGTTGGCAGCAGGAAAATAACGGCTCGTCGCGAGGTGTGCCGTTGGTTTTACAGCAACTCCAAGGGCATTAATTAAATCCCCGTTTCTCTGTTGCACGTTCCGGCCGCTAGGCCTCGCCAGTTTTCGCCGCGGACTTGGAAAGGCGGTTAGCTGCTCGCTTCTCCCCTTCACCTCTTGTCCGCCGGGTGGTGCCGCCTCCTCTGGATTGGCGAACATCAAAAAGCCCCTTAACTTATTGCCTTCGAGGTCGACCATGAGGTTGCGCTGCTGTCGCGCTATCATCATCATCGAAGCGGGGATAGGAGCATGACCGCCCCATAGGCTCTCCCCGTTCGCGCGCGAGACGGTGTAGGTTCTTGCGTTTATTTTGTCGCCTAGTATCGGTGGGAAATATTTTTTAGCGAAAATAGTGTGGTACTGTTCGGTGATTTGGAGAATATCGAATCGTTTTACCGGCGTACGGCATAAATTAAAATAATCGCTTGTTTGAATTCGTCGTCTGCTCTAGGCAGACGTTGGGAAGCATGGCTCACCGCGACGGATGCCTGTTTCCGTGTGAACTTCACTATCTATGTTAAATATTTGCTCCTCTTAAAAGAGATGCGTCGGTTCACCAGCGTGAAAAATTCAACAAAACAAGGAATTCCAATCTGGATACTTAAATAATACTAATACTCTGGGTTGTAAAATCGCAAGTTCAATGGATTTTTTTGGAGTAACGTTTAGCTTTTGCAGATTATACATATTTTGTATTGAAAGAACTTAATTCTGTATTGGAAATTACTGTGACACGAACTCAACTCTCCTACGTCACGCCGCGGTGGTGGCGCGTCGGGCGCACTTCCGGTCTGGGGTGGTGGGCAGAAGTCGCCGTGCGAGACATGCATTCCTGTGTTCCTGTGGAAGAAACCAGACAAAGAACCTAACTTCTCGTCAAAATGCTGTGACGGGGGCTGTACCAAGAGAGTCTGGAAAGGTTTGAAGATCAGTTTTCATGTGTTTCTGCCCCCTCCGTTCGTCCGAGAACGTGGATAGTATAGCCGTGAAAAGGGCAAACCAGACGCTGTCGAACTACGATTGCTTGTGCGGGCACCACTTTGCGGTCGCCAGATGTATTTGCTTTGTTCCAACATGAACGAGAGAAAACCGCCAAGTTGTCCGGCCCACTCACGGGTTCAGTGCGTCTTCAAATTCACACGGCCGCCTGATCGTTCGAACTTTCGTCTGCTCTTTCAAACTTGTCTGCTTTTTGTCGTCTGCTCGTTCAAACAAAAGCGGCCCGTAGACCAAACTTTGACCGGGTGATTGCAATAAGAAGTAATTGCAGGCCTCAAAAGACTTAAGTAGGCTCGGTGTAAACAGTAGATACAAGTTGTTGATCATTGGTACCAGTGGCCATCACCACTTGTTACGCTTGGTCTGTTCCCGCTTCCGATTTTCAGTATCGACGTCGATCATCGCCGCTACCTTCTACACTTTTGCAGCACGAGCGACGTCGCGACCGAAAATAGCTAGAACAATCTCATCATGGTTTTGGCGTCCATTCTGCGGCGTTCATGCGAATGAATCGCCTCACGTCAAATCACTGACGCAAAGTTTAGCGGCGTTACGAGCCTTGATAATTTCGCTCAGGCAATTAAAGTGGTAAGACATTGCTATGAGGACGTAGAATCGACAATTCGAACGCGAAAAAGAGTATGCAGACTCACACAGACGCCGACAACGTGACATTCCAATGGTTTGTTGACGCGGGACGCGGTGCTTCTTGCCCGTACTCCATTGCGCATGCGTTCGAACTGTCGTCTGCTCTTTCAAACTTGTCTGCTTTTTGTCGTCAGCTCAGTTCAAACGACAGCGGCCCGGAAACCAAACGTTGACCCGGTAATTGCGATAAGAACTAAGTGCAGGCCTCAAAACACTTTTGAAGGTTGGTTGGGGTAAGTAGGCTAAGTGTAAACAGTGATACAAGAAGATGTTGATCATTGTTATCAGTGGCCATTACTGACTTGTAATGCCCGATTCTACTTGCGGTTTTCAGTATCGACGTCCACCATCTCAGCTACGGTCCACGCTTTTGCAGCCCGAGCGACGTCGCGACTGAAAATAGCGAGCAGAATTTCATCGTGGGAGTCAGGCTTTAGCGCCCATTCTGCGGCGTCCACGTGAAATGAATCGCCGCACGTCACATTATTCACGCAAAGTTTTGCCTCGTTAATTTTGCTGAAGCCGCTCAAGTAGTCAGACATTGTTAGGAGGACGTAGAATCAACAATTCCAACGCGGAAAAGAGCACGGGGACTCCCGCCGACGCCGACAACAACGCAATTCAATGGTTTGTTTATGGGCGACGGCGGGCTTCTTGCCCACCATCCACCGCGCATGCGCGGCGCCGGTGGCGTCCGCTAGGGGCGCTCCGGTTTGTTTGTAAACATGAGTTGGTGTATACGAGTAAGCTAGTTCCGCTGTAGCCAATGTTTCCCTTTAATGTGCCATGGTGTGGATAAGTTTTTCGGAGTCGGAACAATTTTACAACGTTACGATGAAAAGACAGTGACTTTTCTAGTTACAATCCGCGAACTGTTCGTTGGCAGGACAACTGAGACAAGTGAAACAAGCTGTTCTAATACATCTGCCGCGAGTGGAACAAACGAGCTCAACCGAGCAACGCAGCAGCGTGCGGGTTATTAGATGCCCTTCTCGCTAGTGTGGGTTCACCCAATTAAATTTTATTGCAGAGGGCCGCGTGTGCCAAGAGGTTAATATTATGAATTTTTGTCTAAATCATCTTTTATTCAAATATAGTAGACTCCGCAACTTCAAGAAAGGACCCGCACCACGACACCGAGAGCATCGACCGCAGAAACACTCTTTACTGATGAGGGCTAGAGACTCTAACGAAACTTTCCGATAACCCTCAGCCTCATCCTAACACATATCGGGACTGGGAGTTCATCAATCTGCCTTTTATTCAGAAAATAAATAAATTGCGATATATATACATTTTTTATCCCCCCCCCCCCCCGCGTAGTCCAAGTGTTGAGGTGGAAAAAAAAGTCAGAAAGAAAGAAATGACCGCTTTAATATTTCTGACGTCTTTATATCTTTAAGGTCAGAGTTTTTCACGGTATAAACCACTTCAGCATGCTTGTTATTGTCATCAAGTGTGATTATACTGCTTAAATAATAACTTAAAAATAACCTCTCTTTAAAAGGCTTGCCATGTTAATATTTCTGTAGGCGTCAGGACGTAAAGTCTGAAATAGGACTGCAATATGCCATTTATGAAATTGTGAAAATAGTTTAAAAAATGTCTGGTTTTAACGTCTTTCACGTAATATACTAGAGATAAATCAGCGAACAGATCTATCAATTGATTAGTCTATTAAAGTGTGGCGATCAGTCGGGTTACTTTTTAATGTACCCCAGCTCCGATCAGCATTCAATATTTTATGAAAACTATGAATTATCTGAGATAAAAAAAAAGCAGGACCTGTGTGCGAGAGTACAAAGATATGCAGGATCAGAAGCATTCGACTTACTATTTATCGCTTTGCTGAATTTCCACCCGTGTGAAACGATACAACACCACTTTTAATAAGCAAGAGAAAGAATAAACTTTATTGATTTAAAAAAAAATTCGCTGTTTTCGTCCCCAGGTAGGTTAACTCCTTAGTCCAGTAAGCCATGGTTTTTCGCCACTGCTCGGCGAGCACTGTCATAACATTCCGAAATCCAATTTATTTTTTAACATTTATCATGACTTTGTTTACGTGGTAAAGATGCCCCGATAGACCTATTGCTAAAGTACCCAAGCATCAAGGAGAATGCAGGGATTGGTGTTCCCCGCGCAACACGCGCACGCCTTCCCCGTATAAAAGATTCGAAGTAAATAACCAAAATCAAGCATTGACGAACACGCGTGCAAGATACAAATTGTTTTAGGCATTTGCTTTAGAATTGTATCTACTACTCGGAGGCCAGCACGTGCGGCGCATGGAACACCAATCCCTGCATTCTCCTTTATGCCTGGGTAATTTGGCAATAGGTCTATAAAATATTTATGATCGCCAAAAACCTAAGTCACACTACACTGCGTGCGCCGCGCGAATGTAATTCACCCTTGGCATTTTGTTGTTTTGATTTTATGGTCACAAACGGAACCGACTGCCTGTTCGTTGTGCTAGCATGTGACCTTACTTGTCGCATGCGCAATGGAGGTAACTGTTCATTTAATTTTACTTGACTTTCGATACGCCGTGGAGCTACAAGCTCTCTTTGTCGACACTCCGTGCAACTGCGAGGGGCCCGTCGCCGCTACAAAGTGTTTTGAGGTTTTACACACTTCTTTCGGAGAGCCATTTACGCGTCTCACACCCTTTCACTAAAGCGCATGGACGTTAGAACATATATAGTGACTATCGGCCATATGCATACTAGCACAGAAACGCGAGAACGACCTGTGAAAACACCACATTACATATACGGCAACTACGGCAGCTCGAAATGCTTTCGTGCGCACACCTAGCACACAGGGATGGCTACCGAAGTAGGACCGAGCTGAATCGTGATGTATTGGGAATATTCTCTATACTACTGTCACTTTTCCATGTCGCCACTTTATTGTGGTTGCTCTAAAAATATAAATAATAAAGCCGCTATATTTCGACTCCTTAGTCGGCGGAGGCAGGGTGAGAATGCAGCAGAACCTCTGACTCCAGTCTGCGCTCGTTGCCTTTCGTATGGCTTTCGTTGCATGCTCACGAGATTCTGAAATGTTATCGAGGATAAAAAGAATTAGCTGAGGAGGCGGAACTTCTATTGCATTCTCGAAAGATGCATGGAGGGGAATATGCAGGTTTGGGTAGAGCATTGCTTTTTTTCGCACTGACACTCGTGCACGTCAAAGCTCTCTTTGAATGACATATACGCTTATGCCCATGTCGTCCCACGAACTGCACAAACGTTTTCTGGCGGAAACAAAAATGAAAAAACACACACACGCACGCACACACTACACATACACACACACGCACACGCACACACGCACGCACGCACGCACGCACGCACGCACGCACGCACGCACGCAGCACGCAGCGCACGCACGCACGCGCACGCACGCACGCACGTACGCAGGCGGTACAGTGCGATGTTTTTGCAAAACGGTGGGAAGTGAGAGCGAACTGGACGGAGCGAAAGTTGTTCTTTCCTTACGACCCACACGGCGATAGGTTGTCTACGGGCTGACAGAAATAAAATATTTAACTTTCTAACCTTGGTGCTTTGTATGAGTGCCAAGACCCATGCAGTCATCCAAAGTGTAACGCATGCCACTATACTCGTATTCATCTCAAGAACCGCAGTAAACAAAATGCGGCTTCTCGCGAAATATTACTAATTTACTATTTAGTACCTTGAATTAAGATTTATGTGTCGTGATTGTCGTGATAATTCTGTTTGACGACAAAGAGGGAGACAGAACAGACCTGAACAACACCAGCGAGCTCGGTCACGCACCGCGCACCTAACTGGCTGTCCCCTCTCGGGGTTTTATTGAAACACATCAACGTTAATATTACCACATCCCCCTTTCCTTTTAAGGGGAAATGGAACTAGTTCCTGAATCTCTGGGGTCGAATGATTCGTCACTCGGCTCTAGTCCACAGCCACAGCCAAAGCTGGATCTCGCCCTGGATCGAGCACTTGTTCGGATGTCGGTTCAGGTCGTTGATGCACAGGGTCTGAACATTCTCTCTTAGAACGGGCTCTTTCTCGGATGGCGGTTATTTGTCCTTTCTTGGTGTTTCTGATGAGACTACATGGTAGGTATTCCGGACGAGTTGTCTGGACGGGATCTCCACCACGTATGATCTCGGGTTGTCAGTTTTCCTCACAATCTGCCCCTGCGTGCCAGGGTTTCTGACCCAAACAGAACCACCGATGAGCGGTTCCTTGTGGCAGCTTGCTGCGTGCCGTTGGTCGCACCCTTGGGTCTGCCTCCATTTCTTTTCTTTATCATTTTTTCAGAAATCCGCATGGCTCGGCATTTTCGAAATCAGCTGGGATGGCAACATAGACAACGTTGTACGTAGTTGCCGTCCCATGAGTAGTGGAGTAAGACTGAACCCGCAGGTGCCTGGTGTAGTTCTGTAGATCAAAAGTGCCAGGTCGGGGTCTTCGGTCTTCTTCAGGATGTCTTTTGCGAATTTTACCAAAATTTCTACTTCTCCGTTACTTTTGGGATAGCGTAGGTTACTTTTTATGTGGCGAATCTGGTATTTGCTTGCGAATTCGTGAAAACTCTAAGACACGAACTTCGGTCCGTGATCTGATCTGAACACCATGAGGTATCCCATGGCGGGCGAACACAGATTTTAGTTGTGCGACAACCGCTTCTGATGTCGTTTGCGTAGGCAGACATACTTCTATGAATCTGGAGTAGTAATCTGCCACTACAAGGTAGTGCTTGCCGTTCAATTCAAACAGGTCAGCTGGAACACATTGCCATGGATAGTCTGCGAGCTCTGATGCTATCATAGGTTCCACATTTGGGATGCGCTCTTGGATGCAGCTTGTGCAGTTTTCAAACACCTCTTGCAACCGAGTGCTGAGTCCTGGCCACCATACTGACATTCTTGGTCGGTCTCTGTACTTGGATGATCCTTGGTGCCCGGCGTTTAACTGGCACAGCACTTTCTCCCTCAATGACTTAGGGATTACGATCCCAGTTGTCTTTTACTAGGAGGTCGCTCTGTACCATGTAGCTGTTCCTGTTTCTGAAGTAAGGAGTGATCTCAGGGGGTATACACGTCTTCTTGGGCCAGCCCTTTGCAAAGAACTCTCTTAACTTGGAGCACACGGAATTTTGACTCTGAGCTATGCGTACTGCGTCAAAATAGTGACCCTTAGCTGGCAGGAAGCTAGTCACCAGCTGGACATACGCCTGTAACTCCTCTTCCATCTTCTCTGGGGGTTCCACTGGGGATCTCGAGAGAGCATCTGCCGTAGACAACTCTTTCCCGGGTACATGTTCTATGGAGTAGCTGAAATGCATAAGTCTCAGCTTGAACATCTGGCATCTTGCAGGAATGGTGTTCAACCCTCGGTCACCCAATAACGCCACAAGGGTCGGTGGTCCGTTTGCACATGGAAATTAACTCCTATCAGAAACTTTTCAAAGCGTTCGCATGCCCATGTAACCGTATAAGCCTCCTTTTCTATTTGCGCATACCTTCCTTCCGTAAGGACAGAACCAGCGGGTTGGTAGAGATAATTAAACTTGAGGAAGAAAGCGAGAAGGGACGGACAAACACAAACTTCCAACTGGCAACAACATTTATTGACACCAAAAGTTTGCTTATATACAGAAAGAGTAAGGGGTGAAAAAGGTGGAAAGAAGCAGCACTACAAGGACAAGGAAAACCAAGAATGCTGCCACTCCAGCTATCAAGGAACTTCAGTCCGCTGAGCTGAGAGTTCTTCAAGCGGACAAGACGGGCAGGTTCGTCATCCTCAACAAAGAACAAATGCGGAGAAGACCGACGAAGCGCTGAAAAAGAACTTTCTTCTTCTCAAGTCGAGGCCGTACGGTTCCCTCAGGTCTAAGGTGAAGGCGCTCTGCGACTCCTCCAACCTCCCTTCTCTAAAAAGTGCTACCCATCAAAAGACTTGCCACAGGGCCCCAATCCAAAAAGCCGCCTCCAAAGTCCCGCATCGTGTGCATCCCCTACATTCATAACATTTCGCATCGACTGAAATCAATAGCGCAAGTCTTCAACACCAAGGTGGTTTTCTCGTGTAAGTTTAAATTGGCCTCTATTTGCGAAAAATCCACAGCCCCGGACCGGCGCCCCCTTGCCAAAAGAACCACAAAACCTGTTACGTTCCTTGCCGCAAAGAGTGTGTTTACTTAATTCCTATGTCCTGTGGTGCCCGATAGATCGGGCACCATCTATACCATCTACATCAGGCACCAGCATCTTACCATCTATATCGGGGAAAGAGATAAGATTTCTTAGTTCGGAGTTCCCCCCTCCACACGTTCGCGACAGCGACGTACCCTTGACGGCATAGTGCTCCTTCTTTCACCTCCCCCCCCCACCCCCCTGTTTCCTCTTTCTGTATACAAGCAAACTCTTGGTGTCAATAAATGTTGGGGGAGGAAGTGGCCGAGTGGGCTAACGCGTCTCAGCTCGGAGCGTGGAGCGAAAACTTGCGCTGGGAACCTCCTGGGTTCGAATCCCCACCGCCCCCGCCCGTTTCGATCTGGATGAGTTTCGTACCGGCACGCGTTCGTGTGATCACTACTGCGTGATACACGTTAAAAACCCCAGGTTAGCGGTTGTACCGCACTGGCTAAATTTCTCATCTACAGCTAAGAGACCGATTACCCGTTGAGGCGCATCTCCCCATCAAGGCTGTATAAACATAAAAGAGCAAACCAATTTTTTTTCTCGATAAATGTTGTTGCCAGTTGGAAGTCTGTGTTTGTCCGTCCCTTTTCGCTTTCTTCCTCAAGTTTAATTCTCCCTTCCTTCTCGCTCAGTCCTTTTGATGCAAAAGCAACAGAAGCGCACCTGTCCTTGTCTAGCCTTTTATAGCAGCATGGCGCCTAGTTCATACGACGAGGCGTCTGCCGACACTATCAGCTGCTGTTCGGGATCATACAGCGTCAGCTTTGTAGTTTACGTTATGTCTCGCTTCCCTTGGTCGAAAGGTCGTTGCTGCTGGGCATCTTAGTTCCATTTCGTGTCTTTTCTGAGGAGATCTCTGATTGGCTTTAGCTTTCCCGAAAAGTGGGGTATATATCGTCCGACTTGGTTAGCCATGCCGATAAACTGGCGAACCTCTGTAACGGTGACCGCTTCCTGGGAATCCATGATTGCTCTCACCCTTTCAGGGTCTGGCTGGATCCCTTCCGCACTCAGGATGTGTCCCAAGAACTTCAGAGACGTTTTTGCGAACCCACGTTTCTCGTTAAGTTTAATTCCCGCAGCATTCAGTCTCGCAAGGACCACTTCCAGCCTCTTGTCGTGTTCTTGGAAATCTGTTCCCGTGATGTGACATTGCCTCAAGAACTTTATTCATACGTCTTTGAAAGTGCTCGGGCGCTGACGAGATGCCGAAGGGAAGCCTTTTGAAACGGAACCTCCCGAAGGGGGTTATTAAAGTTGTGAGCAACTGCGACTCCTCAGCCTACTTCACTTGCCAAAATCCAGCTTTGGCGTCCAGCTTTGGCGTCCAGCTTTGACACAACCCTTGCTCCAGCGAGGCGCCCCAGAGTTTCTTTTACCAATGGTAGGACAAGCTTCTCCCCTTCGATGGTCTTGTTCAGGTTCGTCAGGTCCATACAGATACTGACTTCCCCACTTGATTTGGGGATCACCACCATAGCTGAGCAGAAGGGAGCCGGCTCGACTACTTTCTTAATAATGCTGTCTTTCTCCATCTATATAATCTGGGTCTTGACCTTGTCCAAAAGCGCCAAGGGCACCCTGCATGGCGTGTTTACTGACACTGGGCTTGCACCTGCCTCGAGCTTGTTGGTGTACTCGCATTCCATTTTCCCCAGTCCGTCGAACATTTCAGGAAATTTTTCTTTGTACTTTACTTCTAGGTCTACTGTGACCTCTTGCAGCAGCTGTACAATCTTGAGATCTGTGCTTGCCCGACGACTTAGCAGAGCTTCTTTTAGTCCCTTGATAACGTACATCTCCTCTCGGACTGTGCTGTTTCCACAGCTGAGAGTGGCTTGAACCTTTCCTAACACCTTCAGTGGCTGTACGCCGGCACCGTACAGTTTCACTGTTGTGGGTCTTACTGCACTCACATCCCTCACGACACCCAGTGGCACTGCATTTACATCTCCGCCTGTATCAATCTTGAAAGTGATTGACTTTCCATTGCAGCTAAGCTCTTTCCTCGATGCTGATGCATTGCTGCCCTCTGTGAGTGCACCCAGTGACCATCTTTCAGGCAAAGGTTCCTTCTGATCTGTGGTGACTTCCCGTAGAGTTTTTGTAGCACATATTTTTCCAGTGGACGTGAATGCCGGACAGTTTGGACGTTGATGCCGGACAGTTGCTCTTTTCGTGCAGTCCTTGTCCGCCACACCTCCCGCAAGCATGCGGTGGGCTCTTCCATCGCGCATTTTCTTTTGTTGGGTCTCCGGAACTGGAGCGGCCTTGGACGCTCTCTGGAGGGCATCGACAGACAGTTCTGCTGGGGTTTCCTGACGCACGACAGACTGTTGTCTTCGTACTGCTCCTTTTGTCTTTCCATTCGGACCGCCGTCTCAAAGATGAGCTCTAGGTCACTCTGCAGCACCCCTGAGAGCTTCGCATCTTGCAAGCCAACCACCAGGCGGTCACGCACCAGTTCAGCATTTAATGCGCCGTAGCCGCAGTGGGCGACCAGTCTGTGTAAGGGTGTTCTTACTTGCGTTGGTGAAACCTGGCTCGCCCATAGATGACGTTTTTCTTGCCGATGCAATGACTTTGAAACACTTCGATCACCCTGTCGCGAAGTTCCCCTTGTCATCTTCTGATAGCGTTGCTGCAGCGAGTATATTCTCCGCATCTCCAACCAGACAGTAAATTAGAGCGTCCACTTGGGCCGGCCCCTCTTCCTCGATGAGCCGTGAGATTCTCCTGTACCTGATAAAGCGGTTGTACCGTGCTGTACACTCCTCTGGGCGTCGGAAGTCAAACGCCGTTGGTCGCTCGAAACCGAATTTTGGCTTGTTTGGCATCTGCTCGATGGGACACCTCTTCTTCAACTTGCTCTGGACGTCGCTCGTTGCCTGCCCTTCCACTGCTGTGGCTGTCAGTATCTCACTTTTGACACCATGTCGTGATTGTCGTGATAATTCTGTTTGACCACAAAGAGGGAAGCGGAACAGACCGAACAACACCAGCGAGGTCGGTCACACACCGCGCGCCCAACTGGCTCTCCCCTATCGGGGTTTTATTGAAAAACATCAACGGGAATATTACCACACTATGTAGGTGCATATAATATAAGATTTAAACTATATAATCAAGACGGGCACGTGTCAAACGCAAAAATCATTGTTTCTTCCTGCGACAACCAAATATTGTAAAGACTATACTTCGCGCATTGTAGGAATAATGCGCGAAACTTCATTTTTCTTCTTGGTGTAACGAGTATAGACTACTCCAGGAATTGATGCGGACTACACAGTCGCACATGTAATCAGTAACGACAATGTTTGATCGCTTCACATCTAGTAATCTTACTTCTTCGTGTATCAGAACGATCAACAGTAGCCCTGCCACCAGTGCAGCTAGGAGCGACAGCACCCGGCCTACGACCAGGCCTCAGCTGCGGATAAGAAAAAACAAGTCGCGCAAATTTTGAAATGTAAACACTTCCACCGCTGTTCGGATGCGTAGGTCAACGCTGGCTTTGGATTGGCTCGGCATGGCGCTTGACCTTTGGCTCTTGGGCCCTGACATAATTAACGTCGATAAACGCTCAACGGCTCGCTGGCAACTTTCTAAGGTTTAGGTGCGTTGTTTTGTAATTTTTGTATGTATTTAGTACTTAGTTGCACCAAAACCTTTGGCGCAACCCGAAGTGCAAGATGGCCGGTTCGCGGTGTCGTTGGCGACGACCGGTCCACCGAACTTTGCTTTTAACGCCTATCCTAGCTGCATTCTTCATCATCTCGTTTGCTGCCAAGCTATGGGGAGACTCTGTGACCGTCCCGGATGCCCATCCCCCCCGGTGGATATCTCCTCGCCGCCGAGTCCGTCCTACGGTGGTCCGTCCTTTTCAAGTAGGCTTAGGACGCGACCGCTACTGCCGTTGTCGCCCGATCGTCCTTCGCGATGGGTCCTGGCGCGGCGCTACTTCTGCTGGCTGGAGACGTCAGCCTGAACCCTGGCCCCCGCCTTGTGTGCCCACGCTGCTCTCGCGCTGTTCTGGAGTCGGTTGCAGCGCTCCAGCGCGACAACTGTGACCGCTGGCACCACCGAAAATGTGAACTTGTCCCCCTCCCTACGTATCGCTTACTCTCGTCACCGAGCAGACAATGGCTCTGTGGTGTGTGCCAGCTTCCCCTCCCCCCTGGACTCCACACTCTTTGAGCGTGTTCCACCTGTCCCATCACAACCCGCCTCCGTTCTCGCCCGTCCGCCCACCGCCGCTGGCCCGGGCGCCGCCCTAGGCACCAAACGGAGCACCACAGACCTCCGGCCCGCTGCCACCGCCGCCTCCGTTCCCCGAAAGCAGCGCCACCTCAACGTTTGGTATTCAAACGCCCGATCGCTTAAAAAGCAAACTTATCGATTTCGCTCTTCTACTAGAATCCTCGCAGAATATCATATTTGCAGTCTCTGAGACCTGGCTCGACTCCACGGTGTACGACAGTCAGAATGCCGATACCAAAAAGTTTAACATCTTCCGAAAAGACAGGATAACTTCGAAAGGAGGACGGGTCGTTCTGATCATACCATCGCATCTCACGTGCCGACGCCGAAAGGACCTAGAACAGGACCCTCTAGAGGCTGTGCTTGTTGACGTTACCAATGGCCACACTCTAAAAAAGAAAGTGTCGATTTAACTCTTTTTGGAGTGTAAGTGGCTTGTCACAGAATCCACTCTTTTAAAGAGTAACTTTAACTCTTCGGAGGCAAGTGTATGTTTAACTCTCCCATACAAGTGTTCACTTGACTCTTCTATAGAGAGTAACTCTAATACTTTTGAGAGAGTCAGGGTTACTCTTTTGATGTGTGAGTGTAAGAGTTAACTTCACTCCTTTGTGTAGAGTAACTCTAACTCCATGAGAAGTGTTTCCTAAACACTTTGATGAGAGTAAATTTCACTCCTTTGTGTGGAGTGACTGTAACTCCTTGTTGACGAGTGAAGGATGCTCTCCAGGGAGAGTTACCTTTATTCCTTCGTGTAGAGTAACTACAACTCTATCAGAATGTTGCCTATACTCTGTATCCAAGAGTTATGAGTACTCGCCAGGAAGAGTTACCCTCACTCCATCGTCTAGAGTAACTACAACTCCATTAGAAGTGTTGCCTAAGCTCTGTATGCAAGAGTTAAACATATTCTCCCGGAAGAGTTGAATTCACTCGTTTGTGGAGAGTAACTAAAACTCCATTAGAAGTGTTGCCTGAACTCTGCATTTAAGAGTTAAGCACGCTCTCCAGAAAGAGTTGTTATAACCTTTTTGTGGGGTAAATACAACTCTATTAGAAGTGTTGCCTACAGTCCGTATTAAAGAGTTAACTATGCTCTCTAGCAAGAGTTAATGTCACATTACAGCACACTTGAGCAGTTTGTATGACCCCTCCTTAGAGAGCACTTAACGCTTTAATACAGAATTCAGGCAATACTTGGAATGGGGCTGTAATTACTCTACAGAAAGAATTGTGTACAGTAAATACAGCCCAATTTGATGTGTTGCCTAAACTCCGTATAAAAGAATTAGCACCCTCTTCAGGAAGGGGTCACACAAACTCCGCTCAATTATACTGTTAAATATTGTTTTTAGTGTATTGTTGAGTGTAAGTTAACCCAGTGAAAAGTAACGGAAACGCCTGAAAACAGAATTAGAAGAACGGAAGTGTAAAACTGGCTTTGTTGGAAAAAAGTTTGCTGGAAAAAATTAAAAAAAAAACTCTTCTGGCAACCGACATTTCTAGCCTGTTGAAGTGCGACCACTGTACTTTTCTTTTTGCAATTATTTTATGGAATGTCAATACCTCCCTTGGTTTCACTGTAATTTGGAATACTTTTGTCCTTATTGTATGAGTTGTTTGTTGCATATAACTAGGGACAACTCAAGTATTTTGCAATGAACAGTAGCCCTAAAATCTAAAAGCGGCTATGTACATGTTCACAAGGAGATGGTTGCATAGGAAATGTGGAACTGCAGCTATAAAACGACATGAAATATATAGCATGAGCCTGCACAGAGGCAATAGGTTCTCATAAAAAGTCAGCATAGAAAGAAAACAGTAGAATCGAGTTCATTAAACCAAGATTTTAATGTCACCACATGGCAAAAAAGGCAAAACTGGCACACAAAGTTCCTCTGGCTAACAAGTTTTTAACTTTGTGATCAAGTCTAAAGCCAAGACGGACTTTATTTTGTACTTCAAACCAATGAAGTGCCCAATCACCGCGAGTGACTGGCTTGCTTTTTGACGGTAAGAAAGGTCGTGGACTCCGTGCAGTGCAAGAACGAGCGCCGCACCAGCCACAATATCCGTCACCTCAAAGGAGTGGTCCTCCAAGACCACAGTTATGGCACTTGAGTCCTCTTCGTCGATTAGCATCACCGGATAGGTCGATCGGTCATGTCCCTCCTCCTGTGAAGAATGAATGCTTAAATGTAGAGTCAGCAATATTAAAAGAGAGGAAACAGCTCGCTAAGTGCCCTTAGTTAATACCAGTGCACTCATTTGCGAGACAATGAACCATTTGCGAAAATTCCAGGAGCCATTCATATATGATGGGCTCCAATAGTTGGCTGGGACTCGCTTTCTTGCCGATTGAACAAGAGTCCCAACCGAACACTAAGGCAGCACTCATTGCTAGCTCGCTCAGCCGCAACGACCCAAAACCGTTCGTATCCCTTCTGATATGCACACCTAAGATAAAGACAAACCACATCCCTCTCTCTGTTTTTTTCCCTTTCTGTGCAATGGCAGCCATAAGGAGTTGCATTTATTTATGGTATCCCCAAGTTTGCACTTTATCGGAAGAAGGGGGACAGGGGAGGGCAGTTCCCCCCCTCCTCCCTGACTTTTGGAACAATTATAGCAGGCAATATGGGAGAGAGGGACAGAGTTTAGCTTCCCTGCACATCATCCCTCCACCTTCCAAACAGTAGCAAATCAGCTGGCCTCTGCCCATAGCGGTGAAATACATAGCTCTATATAGACTAGATTGAGGTGTGAGATGAATGCATTTTCTTAACATCTGCATTTGTCCAAGTGGCATACAATATGTTAGGAACATTTTTATAGATAAATTAGTGTGAACACCCTATTGGGTTTCAGTGCTGACTGCCATATGTTATACAGTCGGCGACAGGTGAAGAACGAAGTGGAAGCTCCTCCCACCCCTTTCCACTTAGGCTCCGCTGAAGTGGAAAGGGGTGGAGGAGCTTCCACTTCGTTCTTGACCTGTCACCGACTATAGTTTATTTCACAACTTTAGAAAAGAAGCTAGAGAATGCAAGTAACATCGAAGTTTGGGGAGACCATCCATTAAATATTATAACTACAGCTCTACAAGGGGCTAATTAGCTATAAAGTACCTACTAAAATGCACGAATTCTAAACAAAACAAAACAAGAAAAAAAGAAAGAAATTTAAAGGTAGCCCAAACCAAGAACATACATGTTTAGATTGGCGAGTGTTAAAATAACTGATAAATGTGCCACATGTCAATATAGAACATGCATCGCGGCGAGCTTAAGCTCTGTCACAACCGACACTACTAGAGAATCAGCGAGCTGCTCATGTTTGTCACTTCATTGTGAAGCTGCATAATAGATGTGGGCTCTATATTTTTATCACATGCCGATGAGCTGGTTCCACCACTCTGAATGCAGGTGCAGGCACATGCATTGCAAGGTCAAATTTAAAGCTCTTTTTGTTTTTTCAAATAGTAGAAAAGTAAATCTATAAATTGCTTAACCCTACTCTTGCAACATAACAGTGTCCCTCAATCCTTCTTCTAGACTTAAGACACGTTTATTACGATCTCGACATTTAAGTTCACACCTATGTTTCTAAGTTGATTTGAAAGGAAAAAAAAGTGTTTTGAATCGCGGTGCTTGCGGCACATAAATATGTAGTTATAAATGCACCCATATTGCCTCCATATTATTTACAAGTTATAAATCAAACCGCTGGCCTCCCTTTAAGCTCACCAGTGTCAAATGTACTACTAAATTAACAGTCCAAGAAATACCTTTTTATACACAAAATTACGACAGTTGAACAGAACATGACGCTTGAATGAATCAAGAATTAAAAATAAATCACTCACATAAAAAAAGCTTGTCGAGTAAAGACAATTACTGGCAAATACACTCACATAGCGCAGTGACATATCTGACACTCCACTCCCACCCAGTAAGCTGAATCTTGGCGAATAAGGACTACTCAACACCCTGTGGAATTCGGCTTTGGGCATACTGGGAGGACTTCACTACAGCACACATCTACCGCCAAGAAGACAGCCATATTTTAACAAAAAAAAAGAACTAAAAATTGCTTCAAAAACAAAAATAACCAATCAGAATGTCTCTCACGGACTATTAAAATAAAAAGCATTTACAAATAACGCTGTACAGGACCTTTCGGGCTGATCGCTGTGGACTACATCCGGGACTCGTCGGAGATTCCTGGCCCAGAGTTAGACATGGTTCAAACTCATCGGATCTTGACAACACGTACATTGCGTAGCAAGAACACATGTCGCCGATGAACAAAAGGAAGTAGAGCATCCTCTCCTTGTTACTCACATGGAAGAGAAAGCGGTCCGTCGTGTCTTCGGTCCGTCGAAACTAGTGGTGACATGTAGGCTCACAACAAAGGAAGATCACCGGTGTGTAGGCGCTGCCGACAGAATGTCCAAGGCCTTGACAATCCGCATGTTGAAGATCGCACTTGGCATTAAACCATCATTCTCACCGGTTCCAGTAGGGGTAGCGTGGATAGCGGAAATGCCAAACCACTTCGTCCGATAAAAAAAAGTTTTTAAGCAATAAAATGCACTCAAACAACTTAAAAACTGACACCACGGTGTCCTGATATGAGCATGTTGATCTTGCCATTATTTTCCTTAAAGAAAAGAGCTATTTCTGCCGGGGAAAAAAACTCCATAAATTGCGAAGCGCATCTGCCCCTTTGCAGTTCACGGATGCGCGTGTTGGACATCGAGGGAACCGTCCCCACCGTCTTCCAGTCCCTACCTTATCTTTAGGCCTTGGATTCACGCGATCCCACTTTCTCTCTCTCTCTCTCTCTCTGTGTGTGTGTGCGTGTGCGTGTGTGTGTGTGTGTTTCGCGGGCTCCGTCACTCCTAAGCTGAAAGTGTAGAGGAGGCTAATGTGCTGGGTGAACCAATCGCACGTTTGGCTTCAATCACGTGATCACACTCCCTCCCGTAACCACGTCCAGAGAGCGGAGCAGGCGATAACTGGTCTGGCGCGCGCGTAGCTCCTCCGGTACTGTCAGCTTAGAAATGAAAGGAGCCGTCCTCCGTCAAGGACGAGGGCGCCGAGTCCCCTACGCTTACAAAGCAGAGATTTGGAGAGATTAGTGATGGTGGGTGGGGAAAACGGGAGGGGAACTGTTTTCTCATCACCTTCTCTCGCCCTTTTCGAGGGAGAGATGGAGTTCTTGCGCCAGGCCCAGGGACATCCGTAAGCAACCCGTTTCGAGGCCATCGGCGCGCCCCTCCACTGTCCAAAAACCAATATGGTAGAGATTGGTTAGACATGATAACTCTAGAACAAGAGAACAAAAAGGGACTGGCAGACACGAAGCACCGAACTCAGCTTGAAGCCTCATGTCAAAATTAAAAAAAGATTATGATAAATCAATTGTCTCCCAACGAAAACAAAGCGGCGATATAAATTTCAAGAAGGTTGTCAACCATTTTGGCGTTCACTCAGAACACCAGTGAAGCTAACTAGCCTACGTCTCAAAATAAACAAAACAGGAGAGCATGCGCACAAAAAAACATGCACACAAACATGAGGAATGCGCCACATCGGTAGTCTAAAATACAAACGACATGTGGGCGATCGTACGGGTGTAGCATTATAGCCCCACGTGCCGAATCTGTGTGCACACTTCCACCAGCATTGTTTCATGTCAGCCTAATATGTTGAAGGTCTACAAATGACGGCATGGTTACGTTACACAAGCTCGCGTGCACACTTACTGTCTCTTAATTAAAAGCAGGATGCTCCGCCGTCACGGTGAGGACCAGGCCACATGATCTGGGGATTCGCGTCATGGGCTTCTGATAAAACGAGCCTTTTGAAGGCAGGTCAATAGGGCGGGTGTCAGTGGGGGGCATTCGACATCGGGTGCTTTCGTGCACCACCCGATCGTACATAGGGCATGAACTTTCTGTAAAGCGGTCTCCTTCGGGGAACTTGGCAGTCCACTGTGATAAATGGTCGTATGACTCTTTGCTGGATAAAACACAGATTTCGGGCAAGTAGGAACAAAAAACAGAGAGAGATATTTTCGAGGCGTTCAAGATCAATGTAAAGAAAGATGACAGTTGCATTAATGCGTTGCCACTTGTTTTATCAAATAAGGAATTCAGATTCATTTGGCTTGAGGTATAATAAAGTGTGTAACCGTTTCGTAGCCAGGAAATGTTTTTCAGGGGGTGTTTTTCTTTGCTTAAACTGTTTGAAGGACACGAACAAAGAAGAGAGGAAAAAAATTGCCCAAACACAACTTTGTTTACCATTTCCCTGTTTCTAAGACGACAAAAAATCAACCTTTTTGCCACATCTCGATCGTCCAATATTTAAAAAGGGGAAATTTAATGGTAAACGACGAAAGAACGCAGCCATAACATATAATAATTAGCTTTGAACAAAAAAAGTCCAGACAGGCTCACAAAAAATTACGGTGCGTGCACTTCAATGCGGAACGCTCGGGTATCCAATGACTGAAAACTACGGAAAAGTGCCAGAGAATAGCGAAGTTTAGAATACTATTAAACATAAAAACTGCAATGCGCAATGGGGCAATGAGCAAGTGAAGCGTCACGCTCATTGTTCCTGCGCGGATCACATCTTTCAGAAGTTATCGTTCTATAGACATGTTTTAGGTTATTTCCGAGAACCCGCTTCAGCGGTGCTAACGAGCATGGTGGCCAGGATTTGCAACAGGCGGTTTACATTAGGATACAAGGCCTCTGGGCAACTGCAAGTTGCTTGTACCGCCGAGACGGGCTAAGCGGTGCGGTCCCTCCACATCTGTGTGAAAACCAGTACTTCCCCAGGAAGTTTATTTAACATAACGAATGCTCCGCACAGGCTGGCGATTTGCTCGAAGTCGAGGCTTGCGACATAGAGACCGACATCGTTGGCCACAACATCGCTCTCGCCTAGGGCGGACGATGCTGCCTCGAGTGAATGTGCCGACCAGACATGTACACGTTACCCCAAAAAAGTAACTAAATACAGTTACTCGTTACTCGCTCAAGAAGTAACTAAATACGTTACTCGTTACCGATTCTCGAAAGGAACGCGTGAGTTACCTCAAAAGTAGCGAGTTACTTTTCACGTTACTTTGACGACCAAGTACACAACTGTTCTTGTTTCATGGTTTATTGTTTTCTTTTTAGTAGTCATTACCCTTACGCAGCAGCTGCCTGTGGTAGTTTTCATCAGTTATGTTTCCCCGCTTCCTTGAAAATTCATCTCCGGCGACGCTGAAGCGTCGTTCTACTGACCCTGTGTTTGCAACCTCCGGGTTTACATTCGGTCCGTACCCGGTTCTAGAAAGTTCACCCAACGAACCTGATTGTGCTCGCTGGGTGAAGGACATTCCCAGCTGTAGAGTTCAGTGCAGCAACGTATATCGCTGGACACGTCAGTCGAACTGTTCAATTGACGCGTTCAGCGATATACGTTGCTGTACTGTCATACTGTTTATTTGTTTTTCGGGTTGCCCATCTGCCTTTGTCGCAATAGACGCATACTCAGGTTTGAATTAAAACGACACCATCTAAACGGTGTTGTACACGTTACTCCTCAAAAGTAACGAGATACCGTTACTCGTTACTTGGCCTTAAAAGTAACTAAATACCGTTACTCGTTCCTTTTCTAAGAATGTAACTAAATACGTTACTCTTACCGAAAATAGTAACTAGGTACAAGTAACTCGTTACTTTTAACGCGTTACGTACTTGTCTGGTGCCGACTCTGTTTGAGACGTCGATGACACGCTTGAAGTTGTAGGTCAATAATCATTCTTGAAAAAAGCGTCAAGGAACAGCTTGGCTCTTACACTGCTGGCGGCGCGCACGCGCAGCTGCGGCGTTTTCTTCGGGGATACCGTAGCGGAGGAGCAAAACGGTCTACTACAATTCTCTATTTTTGAAAGTCGATATACGTAAAGGAAGTTCCACGACTCACGTGCTGAACGCAAGCACGTAAACATAACCCACTGCAGCGATTAAGGAAGTCAACTAGGTACGCTTTGAAACTAAGTGATTATGAGCATTCCAAAGCTGCTTCAACAGTGCATTGCTGCCGCTTTTCTCTCTTGCTTATTTTCTTTTTTTGTTTTTTTAATTGATTGGGATGTTTTTGTGCGCTTGTTTTTTGCATTTTTGTTTGTGTGTTAATGAAGCTAAAGAAGTACAGGCGAGTAGACCCCTAAAAAAAGAACGGAACAAAAAAAAAACCGCTAAGTTGTTTGTTATTTTGTCGTCAGGTTTTCTCCTCATTGTAGGGTTCGTAAAGTCAGAGTATTGCTATTTTGGAATTTTGTTGCGCTGCCCTGAAATGGTCGTCGAGTCCTTGACACTCAAAGGGTAGGGGAGTTAAGCCGCCTGCATTCTCCGAGGCGAGGCCAGCTTCCTTCGAGGTCAGGATTTCGCGGCTTTTGTGACGTCGGGAGCTGAGCCATTCGCACCTGCGAGCCTTGAAGAAAGGCTTCGGTTACTAACATGGCCGAGTTTGGAGAGAGCTGTTCGAAGAGCCGGAGCCGGACAGCGTCGTCATCTTCGTTTTGCTGTGGGATGTTGTGGGCACCGCCCCTCGCCGTAATAATTTGTCGAAACAAAACACACACACACACACACAAAAAAAAATCCTGATATTGGAAAGGGGTAAAGAGGACAACCATGAAATTTCGGGGGTGTTGGGGAGGAAGTGGCCGAGTGTGCTAACGCGTCTCAGCTCGGAGCGTGGAGCGAGAGCTTGCGCTGGGAACCTCCTGGGTTCGATTCCCCACCGCCCCCGCCCGTTTCGATCCGGATGAGTTTCGTACCGGCACGCGTTCGTGTGATCACTACTGCGTGATGCACGTTAAAAACCCCAGGTTAGCGGTTGTACCGCACTGGCTAAATTTCTCATCTACAGCTAAGAGACCGATTACCCGTTGAGGCGCATCTCCCCATCAAGGCTGTATAAACATAAAGAGCAAACCAATTTTTATTTCGGGGGTGTTCCAACCCTTGAACACCCTCCCTGGCTAGGCCACTGGTGTGCAAATATGTTCGTGCTTTCCAAATAAAATTCAGTTGCCAGTAGCGCTCCAAGTTTGCACTACTACTTCTTTGTGCACGATTGTTTTTTTCTTGCGCTTTTAAGTGTAGGTTTGTTGCCGGTGACGTCACCTCTGGCTAAACTTTAAGTCAAGACCAACATTGTCGTCGGCTATTAGTGCCTTGGCGCCAGGTTGGAGGCATTTGGCGTCTTATTGTGACAACAGTCGTGCTGTAAAGTAATAGAGCCGTCTGTAAAATCACAATTCAGAATATTTATCTTTCCTAGTCAATCGCAAAAAGGTTCTTCACCTGACACGAAGTGCAGTTCATAAATCCGTAGTTAGGGTACGAAGCGTTTCTGTCAAGATCATAGAGTCAACATAAAAATCTAGAGCGAAAAGTCCCATGCGTTTGGCCGCGACGGAAGGGCGAGGCATTGACGCGGACATCGGCGGCCCCATTTGGCGGTCTCTATCAGCTCATATCGCTGACGACGCACATGCACAAAGGAGCAGCAAAACATCACCTGTAAGTTCTGCACCTTTTTATTTTATTTATTCTTTTACTTTGCAGAAAAAACATTCGAACCGCGCGTTGACAAAATTAAATAAAGGTAGACTGTACCAACTCACTTATTAAAACATCCTTGCCCATCTTCCCCCAACAAAAAAAAAGGAAGCGGGTAAAAAAAAAAAA
>JAZHYW010001092.1:0-28438 GCA_037355805.1 Ixodes ricinus | reverse complement strand
GCAGCCGACGACGAGAAGCGCGCCTTCCACGCCATGCGAGGCAAGAAGGACGACCCTTCCCTGGACTGGGACGAGGCCGACAAGAGGGCCTTCCACGCCATGCGGCGGAAAGCGGCTCTTGGCCCCGGCCAGCGTGGACTCCTTCATCGCCCAGCTGCGCCGAGCCGTGCTCCAGGGAAAACGGGGCTCGGGCTTCTTCGGCATGCGGGGCAAGAGGATGTCTCGTAAGTGTACTGACCCTAGAAAATGGCCGGCTCCCATACTCCGTTTCGTTGAAGTCCGACCGCAGCCAATTCTATGATCCGACGGAGTCAATCAACAGCGCCAAAAAACTGCATCATCACGGCGCTCGTCGTTTTTGTGGGTTTACATAACACCGATGAAACTAGTCACGCACAGAGAATAAACCGCGAGCCCGCGCTTTTTTTCAGCGCCTGGTTGGTTTAGACGCCGATGGCACACCCAGAAAGACACAAACAGTAAGCGCCGTGACGAAGCACTTTTGGCGCTGCTTGACTGGCTCTACGGGCTCGTAGCGTCGAACGCGGTCGCGATCACCTAAACCCCCAACCTGGTGAGGGAAAAAAAAGAGGGAGAGGAGCACACCCTAGCAACGGCGCTCACGCCGGATTGGCCGCTTGGCGGGGATTGGTGGCCGAGTGGGCTAGCGTACATCAGCTCGGAGGACGTGGAGCGAAAGCTCTGGCTGCAGAACCCAGGAATCCTGGGTTCTATCCCCACCCCTGCCCGCTTCGACCTCGATGAGCATCGTACCGGCGTGCCGTCGTGTACAACTACTGCGTGGGGCACGTTAAAGACCCCAGGCAAGCGGTTGCACTGCACTGGCTAAATTGCTCATTTACAGTGAGTGATTCGTCGCAACTGTGAAATGCCTGACCAACTACATTCTGTCTAAATATTCACACACCCCAATTATTATTGGCTACTCGGCAACGCGCGGGGTCTTTGATTTCCGGATTCGGGTGGCGCCTACTGTATCACTGAGGAGCGTGTGAAACCAGCCCCCCGACTGCGTGTACGCCGGTTTGCGGCAAATGTCTGCGGCTGCTCATTACAGAACTATGAGAACTTCGCGGCGTCCAGCCAGCAACCCAAGCCCCGCTGTCCCCCATGCACCTCCGGAAAGAGAGTCCCATACCATTGTGTTCAACAAAATTTCGTCGACAACATTCGTTTTTTTTTCTTTTTTCACTGTTATTTGTAAAAAAAGAAATGTCGTAAATATCGCCAAATGACTCGCAAAATGAAATGTTCAAGAAAAAATAAAAAGTAATCTCACACAGTGGATCGAACCGGGGTCCGCTGCGTACGAGGCAGACACCTTACCACTAAACTACGTTACCACTTCGGAAGCTCGTTGTAACCGCTGCCCATGTTGACAGCGGCAGCGTCTATCTCTATGAGTCAGCCAATCCGGCGTGAGCGCCGTTGCTATGGGCGCCTGTCGTTGCTAAGGTGCCCTCCTCTCCCTCTTTCTTTTTTCCCTCGCCGCGTTGGGGGTCCAGGCGATCGGATATATGCGACGCGGTCGGACTTAAAATGAAATGGAGTATACGTAGACCTTTGCAAAAGATCGCCTTCTGCGCGCTTCCATATTTGTCTGCCGGGCTGTGGAACACCTTCTGAGCATGCGCAGTTTATCTGCTGTGCGATATAGCAGACGCTGTGCTTGTGGCCGCAGCTCAGTGACTCAGCCTTTTTTGCCCAGGTGATAAGCGATGCAAAGGTCTATAGAGTGCTGTTAAAGCAAGGAGGCAGGCGAGGCGAGCTGGTTAAGGATAGACATAGCTAGGGTGTATGTCCGTCCCTTTTTGTCCCTTAGCTCCAGGGTTACTATCCCTGTCTATGGGGTGTTTGTCTGGCTTGCTGTTAAGTATCTTGGAAATCAATTTTCTTTGTGCCATCGTCTATCAAAGATCAATATAAAGACTTCGGTCGATGATGTTTTGTTGCATCTTGGGTCGTCATTGTCCTTCGCCTAAGCGGAATACCAGGACGCCGACTCATTTGACCGTTTTCTTTCCCAGGCACTCCAAACAAAGAGCATCCGAGGTCCACCTTCGTGGCGACAAGGGGGCGAAGATCCGTTCTGTCCGAAGCTGAGTCGAGGCCGTACTACTAGAAGATTCCCCGAGCCGTGTGCAGCTTCTAAAGAAGGACGCCGCCGCAACTGAAACTCGGACGCCCTCACACCACGACAGAAATCATAAAAGAAAAATTACAAAAAAAAGTGACATCATGCGAAGCTGAATCAGCCAGAAAGAGTATATAGCTCCGGCAAGCTTGCCGCCACCGCTGCCTCGCTTGACGCTGACGCCGAAGGCTGCCGCTAAAATGCTTCGGTCGGTGTCTTTGGCAAACATTTAGCCTCATCAAAATCTAAGATGTACCCTGTTTCGTCTATGATGAGTTTGATACTTTGTGTCATTATTTGTTTTCCTTCCCTCTTTTTTCTGGCATTTGTTAAGCGAGAAGGGACATTTGGTACTGAGCTGTCCCTGTGAAACGTTATCTTCTCTTCTCTAGAGTCATAGTTTTTAGGTTGCACCTTTTTTCAACTTTCGGCGAATAGCTATGATGATCACTGATGCAGGGTCGTCCTTCAGAAAAATATGAGGGTCGGCTTCCTGCAAGCAAGGAGCATGAAATTAGCAGTGTCTCCCCGGGCTTTCAATGTACGTCATTGCGCTTGCCTTGCACAAGCTTCAAACGAGTGCAAGTAGACACAGCGTTTTCCAATTGGTAGCTTATGGGAGCCTCAGCAAGCTGTCTCGGGCCTTTCTTTAAGGCCCAACATGGTACTGTGCTAAAACGATCCTTGAGCAAGAGGGGTATGCACAATATCTGGGGGTAAATTGCTCGATCTCAGAAGTTTATTTTGTTCGTGGTAAAGTGTAGTGTGCAATCGAGTTCATGAAAATATGCATAAGGATAGGCATCCCAACTAGCTAGCAGCAATAAATGGGGATATAAGTTGCATTTTAATAAACCAAAGATCCAATTAAATTAGTTCTTCTGATTCGGTGTCAAAAGATATTGCGCGTAACGACGGCGAGATTATAAGAAGCTCCGAATACTTAAAAGCTTCGTTCCACATTGTGAGTTCGTGCTGTAAGCGCAGGCTGCATTCCACAATAAAATAGAAATGCATAACTTATATGAGTCAACTCGTTTGTAGCCCTTTGCTTTTGAAGTTTTATTCTTCTTCCAACTTTTGTTCAAGTAGTTTCAATAGATATCTTACTAACTTGTTTTTTGTTTATATTAATATTTATAACTTAATTCTTCATTTCATACTTGCATAACCTTTGTCATCTTTTAGGCAGTCATGACTGCTATTTTTATATTTAACTTGTTTCCTTGTTTATTTTGGGACGTAAGCGTCACAGCCACTAAGTTTCGCAATGCGTGATTGAGTTGTACTTCTTCAACGTTAAGCAACACTCGAGATTGACTTGCGTCATTAACATTCCCTACGAACACATCGTTACTTCTAGAGAATTTTTCGGCAGTCTCTACAAACTAGGCAAGTACGCATCTGACAAATCACGTAGGAATCCCAAGATCCACCCGCGTGTGTTAACCCAGAGCTAATTGTCGTTGTTTGTGCTACCCCACTTCTAGCGATACTCTGTTAAGCAGAACATCTGCGCGCGGCTCCAATTCAATCTGAGCTTGAATCGCCGAATCACCAAATCCTAATTTATTGCAGTTTTAAATTAAAGTGTTCGGCGCTCACTTTGGCCTGGACGGTTACACTTAGTGCAAAAATACTCTAGACTTGAGGTTATTTTCACTAAAGTCGCTCGTTCTATAAAAGAGTTCTGCAAATTATTTGTTTTTCTTCTCTCTATTGCAGTTTTGACTATACTGACGAGCACTTTCATAACCTAGAGCTGTAGCCTCGGCACTCTTCAAAATGCCCCTGTGTCCACTTTTCCACAGAGCACGCGAAGACCTATTTACTTGGACCCAGGGATAATGCTCAGCTATATGCACCGAGACGTTTCGATGGCCCCGTCTAATGGCTCTTACTTGTGACGTCACGATTAGAACTATCCGCTACCAATGACGGTTTCGGTAATGTGTGTAGAAGGCATGGTAGAAGCTTTGTGTTGACGTATCACCGTCACAATTGACAGTCCGACATTAAACATGTTTATCCGTCGATGAGAGCAGAATTAGTCCTACTCGAGGCGTCCAAGTGAGGGTTTGGCCAATCTTTAAAGGCTGGCTTCGGCGACGCTTTTGGTCGGGCACGTGGCCAATGGAGCCGATGGCGAAAAAAACTGTTTTGACTTGAAAACAAAGTCTGAGATGTGTTACTGAGCATGACGTGTTAAATATGTGAAATGACATGTCATGTGTCACCTGACGCACTTCATTTTCGAGAAAAAACCTACTTACGGCTATAGCGTTTTCCGATCTCTCGTTAGATATATCACTCCAACATTCGCCCTCTGCGGGCTGCCGTTTTTGTCTAGTGATTGCTTAACACGTTCTGGGCACGCGCAGTAGCTTTTCCTGCGGACTATTTTACGCTGCGCATGCGTCCCTGCCCAGGATTTTGGCATATTTCGCCCAGATGATAATCGCCGGAAAGGCGCATATGCCACAGTGATTAGTTCTCCGATTGCCCTACGGGAAGAAGGCTCTGGAATGATTGCCATATCGTACTGTCGTTCACGACTAACTTTCCTTGTGTTTATTCATAGTCAGCATCATTCAACAAATTTAACAATGTATGCGGTTGTTTTTCTTTTTTTTTCGTTAACCCGAATAACTAATCAAGGTTGCATGGCTGGCACAAATATAGAAAACGGACTCATGAATTCAGCCGACCAGGACTCTTTATATAATAAATATGGCTTCGTGCTTGTCTTGATTGCCGTACTTTGGGTATTGTGAAGTCACTATAATCTCCGAAAACATATATCGCCCAGTGTAAATGAGTAATTTGAATGTAAATCGTGCGATAAATTTTACTTTACGATAAGGAAAGAGGGACATTTACGAACCAACACGCTCGACCATCTACATTAAATTTTACTATTTATGATAACATATGTGAAGTTTTTCGGGTTTCTTCGGGGTTAGGTCGCTCTTAACATTCTTGCCTCAGATTGTCTATGCCATGTTTCATGCAGACTTTCATGCAGAACTGTCCAAGCTACTGGAACGAACACGTATCTCTATCAAGCCTCTACTTTTCGCGCGCTCTAGAGCAAATAAAACGCGAGGTAGAGCCGTTCGTTTTCAATGCGCGAGTATAAATTTTATTTAAGCCTCGTTTTCAATTGTCTTTTGTTAGAGTATCCCGCGACCTCCTGCAATGAGTATAAAATAAAATCAGTACAAAAATCATAAGAATTTAAAAATATTTATACTCAAATCTCTGGGAATTCAGTCTGAATTCACTGTCGAGGAATACACTTTGCGCCTGCAATGTTCATTCCTAATTGCGCTCAATGAAACAGTGAGTGACCTTTGCTGACGTGAAACGTTCTTCGCTGAGTAAATGTCTTTGAACGAGCGTCGATAAGGTTCAAAGCACTGTCATTTCTATTATGTTCATAGTTCACACAGTAGCGACAACAACAACAGAAAGTGCGTAGTGTTATAATCTCCTGTATGCTTTATATTATTAGCACCCATAGATCGCGCCTTGCAAATGCGGTCTTGCCCCGAATCGAGCAGTATGCAAAAAAAAAAAGAAAAGAAAAGCTAAGTCGAGTGTCGTGTTGTCCGAGCCGTGAACTCTCGAACAGTTGCAGTGTTGCGTGGCATGTATCGTGGTCTCGTTCCGAAACGGTGTCAAAGCAGCAACCCCAGCAAGAGGACCTGCGACGCAGAAGCAACATATCAGGCTGAGCACCCTGTCGATTGCATTGTACAGCAGAAGGATTGATGCCAATCTTGTACAGCAGAAACTGATGTGTAAAAAAAAAGCACAAACCACTGTAGGGTTGTCAGTTCCCGTTCATTGGTGTTCGTTTGTGTTAATTTAGTCTTAAGTTGTCACAATCTCGTTTGAAGGCTTTCAATAAACGATGTTCTATTTTCACGTGGCCATCCCTCTTTGTGTGTCTTTATAAAGGCGATGTCACAATTACGTTGTTTCGTATGCCTTAGTCCGACTCGAGCAACAAACAGCAATAACCGACACCGACCCACCTCAAGCAGGAGCCCATAGGTACCTTTGTCAGGCTTGCAATTACTTGGTGCTCGTGAAATAAGCCCGAAGGATTAAAGGGGCGATGCAACAATTTTTGTACTTAGCGCAAATACCGCTTAGAACGGATCCCTGACGTTGATGACCTATGAAACACGCGTTCGTTTTTCACCCCACGCAATAGAAGTCCCAGAAACAAATTAAGAAAAACGAGCAGCGTTCACCCCCTCAACTCGCAGCCAGAACAAGTGGCCACGTGACCTGGAATTGATTATATGCCGCCAATGTTGATCATAGCCACGCGCTGGGGTTGGCAAAGCACAGGACACGCGCTGAGTTCCAGACATTGTTATGGCTCGGCTATTGTCGTCGTTGAAGCGATTGGACACGGGCCACTACCCGAATGCTTCTCGAGCTAGTAATTATCACGAGCCCAAATCGAGCGCCCACGCAATGCTCGGGTCCAATCTATGAACCGCATTGAAATATCGTCACTTGGGTGTACTGCGATCCCCACGTTACGTCATTAAATTTTGCAAAGAGAGATTGAATGAAAATGATCGCTTTTGTCCTTGAAATTGCACCGCAACAAAGGAGTTTCTTGGCCAGTGGCGTTGCGTGCGAGTATCCTTGAGTCCCACCAGTGCCAGTAAGCTCGTGTAAAGTGAAAAACATTCCAACTGAATATCGTTGCACAGCTCCTTTAAGGCTGGTTCACAAATTTGCGTTGGCTGCGTTCGCATGCAACCAAAATGGCCGAAACGAACAAAACACCGCAACAACCGTGACTCACGAATTGCTTCGCGAAGCTACCCCTTGTATCACTTGCCATGCTGTGTACGGCGAACACTTGTCCCGATGACTTTGTCTTTACGGTGGTTGCTGTTGCATGCGAACACAAACAACGCAGATGTGTTAACCAGACTTTACAAGCCTACCAAAGACATCTCCTAGTGCGTGCTGCTTGTGTATCTCGCCGATGTCAATTTTTGTTGTTAGTTGCTCAAGTGGGATTAGGGTAAAAGGATCTAGGAACTTGCGACATTTTTAACTTGACGTCGGTGACTATTTGACAGCCACAAGGCTAACTTAATCGACATAAGATGAAGCCTGGTTACGGTAGACGTCGTCCACGTAGCACTAGCTTCCCTAGAAAAGACGATGTCCTTGAAAACTACCTTGTATCTACTGATCGGGGAAGTTCCCTTTTTGGTTCCATCGATGACACAACGGGTTGGCTTTAAAGCTTCAGGATGGACCGCATCGATCTTCGTAAAGTTCAATAAAATTAAATTCATCAAGCAAGGCATTCTCGTTAATGAATTTTACAAGGTAGATCCACTCAGTGTTTTTTTTTACGAAACTATTTACTCTGTATATAGATGTCAAATAGGCTAATAGATTATTTGACTTCGTGTCATGTTCCCGTCCAGAGCTCTCGCCATTAAACGAAAATGATTTGCGTTAAAGTTCGTCTATAATGGCAAAATTGGTTTAGTCGCATTATGGTAAATTTGGTGCAGATGTATATTAATTTAGACACAAACATGCAATAAAGTGTAGCTGGTTTTTTACAGCGGGGCTGTTAAGGGCTAGTTTCCCAGGATTGTGTCCCCTTGAAAGAAATGAATACACCGAACTCTGGACACCTACCGCCATCTATGAGCGACGGCGGCTAGCCACGTATCTGGTTGCCGCCGTCGCTCGTAGATGGCGGCAGCCTTTCCAGTCTGGCTTGCCGACTTGCGGCCGGCCATTACTTTCCATTGTACAGCTCCGCTGGTCTTCCCTCTTCACAAAAGTGGAAAGGCTGAAAGTTCTTTTTTTTTTTCTTTTTTATTTACGGAAAGATTTTGGATCAGAATCACGTATATATACTTTGTTTCACCTTTTGATGTACCGCAGGAAAGGCTACAAGCGCGAGCTCCTTGCTCTGGGGCACATCTCGGCGGCACAAGCTCTCGCGACTTAAGAGCGGCTGCCAACGCTATGAGCCCGCGCTTCTAGCCTTCGCTGCGGTACAAAATAAGGTGGAACGGAGTATAGTAGCGCTGTAAATAACGTCGTTTCTTGCTTCTTCAGTTTCTTTTTTTTCGGTCTTTGTTTTACGTTTATTCATATATTGCATTTTGCGTTTCCTTTGACCATTCTGCCGATAGTATAACCGGCAGGAAACACGAGAAAACGAAAGTTCCGTGTCCAAAGAGAAAACAACGGTACGTGGAGTTTGGTTGGGGGGTCGGTGCTCAGAGCAAAGTGGTACACTAGGCGTCAGTAGGGGCTTCATGCACGGTTGTAACAATACTTTAAAAAAAACAAGCTAGCTGGTGGTGATTCATGGTAATAAAACCCGAGACTTCTCTGTTACTGAGTCTCGGGTTTTATTACCATGCACAGTACACCAGCTTAGAGCACGTGGAGCGAAAGCTCGCGCTCCAGAACCCAGGGATCCTGGGTTCAATCCCCACCGCTGCCCGTTTCGATGTTGATGAGCATCGTACCGGCGTGCGGTCGTGTATCACAACTGCGTGGTGCACGTTAAAGACCCCAGGCTAGCGGTTGTACCGCACTGGCTAAATTGTTCATCTACAGCGAGTTACTCGTCGCAACTTTGAAATGGCTGACCAACTACACGCTGTATAAATATCCCCACAACCCCAATTATTACTACCATGCACGGTTCCTGCGTTCCCGCCTGTGTGCACCGAGAAAGGTAAGAAGAGGAAAAGCATCCTGGAGACGCCGATTTACGAAAGGAAACCAATCCAGACGGCCAGAAATGTAGGCAAATAGGTTTTATGTATGGTTTGCATTTGCTATGAATTTGGGTACTGGTGGTTCGAGGAGAGCTAGCATTTCTCTCGAAAATTCGTGGCTTTCAGAGGCTAGGCACTTCAATGAATGTAAACAAATTGTAATAAAAATCATTCTTTGGGTTTAGAGTGCAGATACAGATTAAATCAATATTGACGGAAGGTCGTTCTCTGACATCACTTAAGACAACCCGGAAGTTGGTGCCAGTGGAGAATAAAGCAAATAAAACATTCCTCTATAGTTCCGGGTTGCATAAAAAGGCGGTCACTCAATAATTAAAAACAAAATATATTAACGGTGTCGTTTTATCTTCAATATAGAACTGAGGACTTCAAAAATATTTTGTAACCAATGAGGCACTCATTTCGAGGCAATTTTAAGGAGAGCTGGTCTTGCAAAATTAGTTAGTATAATTAGTTACATAAAGAAACATTTCATTAGGCAGGAAACCACATAATGTATTGGTGAAACAATATATTAATATAAAAAACGCGCGTTCCAAAACCCAACTGCTATTGCTGCTTTTTCTTACGTATCCCGACTGGTTAATGTGGCAACAGTTATCTGATACTGCTAAATACGGAAAAGTGCTTGAAACATTTTCTGTAAGTAAATAGAAAGAAAATGAATGAACTTGCTCCTGCATCAGAAGAAAACAAAGCGAACTTGCTTTTCAAGTGTACAAGCTGCAAACTACTGGAATCTATACACGTTTGCAAGTACGGCCTCCTGGTGCCAGCCATCTTACTCGCTTGGGGTGCGCCTGGGCGATTTCGCCCACACGCACTCCAAGCGATTTCTACACCTTGCTAAGGCGTCGTAATCGGGTGATTACCGCGCCCAAGCTTACCCTAAGCGAGCAAGATGACGGCGCCCTGAAGCCGTATTGCAGACGTGTAAAGGGCAAAATGGTATCGTCTTATCAACGCGTGCTCTCATCTTCTCTTATCCCTCCCTTTATATTCGTATTGGTTGTAATCCGTTCCTTGGGATGGCTAAAAGAGATTACGCAAGTTACGACGTACTCCGCTTCCCACCTTTGGTGTAGATTACTTTTATCCCTTCAAAGTGGTAGAGTGGAACTCACAGCTATCTGATCGTGAGTTCGATTCTTGCCGGGGCACGTTTCAAATTTCGTCCTCTCTTCTCAATTTACCACTCCTTTGTACAGATCTTCCTCAGAAAGTGCGTTTCGTAAAGGTTTCCGTGGCGTTCCGTTGCACTTTTTTCAGAGGTCCCAGCCCTTGAAGACATTCTTTATTAATACCGATTCTTAGCAATGTTCGTTACATTTATTGTGCATGCGTGTTCGGTGTTCACTTCGCCAACCAAGGCTTCTGAGACGAGCCGGCGAAAATAGGCAGCGACATATGAATGCGGAGGCTCGCAGGCAATAGATGAAGTTTGTTTCCTGCTCTGGATGGCGTAGGAAAGCATAAACGCTGTTGTTTAACATCCTGAATTCGCGCAGGCATATGTTGAAATAAATGCACGGACGAAAGCTGTATGCCGCATTTCCTAATGTAGCTTCAACTTTTCGAGCAAGAGCCCTCTCATCTTGATTTATTGATATTCGCCAATCCATTTTTGATCCTCTTTTTGCCGTGTTAAAGAGCGCAAGATATAGAGCACGGTAGGTACGACATACGCAACGCACTCTGTCCAAGTTTGACATCCGAAGAACGTGAAAAAAAAAAAAACACGAGGCGAGCTTTTATTTTAATTCCAGGCAACATTCTCAGAAGTCCCGGAGTGTATGCTGTGCTGTGACGCACTTGCAACACCGATCATTGGAATGTCATAAAATGATATCGGGTTGCAACGTTCACGACTTTACAGAGGCGTACTGGTCGTATTCTGGCCCAACTATACTCGTACGGACTGCCTCTGATTCAAGATTTTCTTGGTCGCGGTGAAATTTTGAGGATAAAAGAGAAATATTTCTTTCATTCTTGCTTCGCAAAGCGTGATGACGCAATTGTGGGATTAAAACCACCCGCCTGACGACAGTCGAGCGCGGCTCATGGGCTGGGCACGAGAACAGCGTGAGTAGTCAACTTCGGCTCGTAACAATCAATGCCTCGGCGGACTGTCCAACAACTGCGGTGATGAGATTAGCCGAACTCTAACAATGCCTGGAGCTCAGAGCATGTTTTCTACTTTGTCAACTCCAGCGCGTGGCTATGATTAACTCTAGCGGCATAGGACAGGCACCAGGCCGCGGGGCCGCTTGTTCTGGCTCCAAGCTGAGGGGATGAACGATGCTTATATTTCTCGAATTTATTGGCCGACTGCCATTGCCTGCAAATAAAGACTAAGACAAGTTTGTTCGGTCACTAACGTTAGGGAGTGATTCTGAGCAGCATTTAGCGAAAGTAGAGAAATCGTTTCATGGCCCCTTTAAGAACCTCATTCAGTCAGAAGGGCCGCAGGGCTTTGCGGGCAAAGATTCATGCATTCGTTCTGGCATGATATCGATTGCCCTTCTCATTAGATAATCAACGATTGGATTCATGCATTCGTTCTGGCTTCATATCGATGGCCCTTCTCATTAGGTAATCAACGATTGGTTTTGCGAGTGCATCGTGGTGAAACATATATTGGGGAAACTTTCTGAGAGTGTATCTCTCCTCTCTTTAAAACTTACGTGCCATATGAAAGAGCGAAAATTGTAAAAATTTTACGTGCCACGTGAAAATGGATTGAGACTGTAAAGAAACGCAACTATCCGGTCCGGACGGACGGTTTTTGTCAAGTGATGGCACTAAGGGAGTACGGTGATTGGTGGGCTAAGTGATGGCAAAAAGTGTATTACGACCGCATGAAGTACACAGGAGTGTGGCAATGGGAGGAGGGGGAAGGGGGGGGGGGTTCTAAACATTACTCTAGAGACAAAAGATGGAAATGGAATGCACAAAGTGGAGGAAGGAATTCAGAACATATTGACGTGGCCGTGCTGAGGCGTACCAAGGTACAAACTTAAAGCACTGCCATGATCCTGCTACGGACAAACCCAGAATACTTATTTTTTGTTGTCTGGAACGTTTTAGGATGATATGCGTTAGCCAATAAAAATTTTAACGTGCAAATGAAAATGTTAGCGCATCGACGCGCCTTTTAAAAGTGCCCCTCCACCGGGCTCTTTCTTTGTTCCGTTTTTGCAATTACGTAAATAGCAAAGAAATTGAGAGCATTCGAAAAAAATTCCTTTCCGTAATATTTATTGTTAATATTTATACAATTTTTCTTTCTTCAGTTATCGTGAATCGAGTACGCGGCTTCGTTTGATGTCAAAAATACAGCCCGGAAGTGGCAGAGCCGAGCACTCAGCTCCCTCTCCTTGCCTTCTGCTTCTTCTCAATACGACGACTTTGGTCCGCTGCATTGGCTGTACTGACAGTGACCTGGAAATCAGCGATGGCTCTTTCGATCAAACTTTTTTCCATGCCAGGTGACCTTCGCATTTAGGGAAGAAAACATCGAGTGCCCAGCCAAGTTGAACTCAATGCCGTATGCAATGATATTTGATGGAAATCCGAACAATGCCGACAAAGCCAAAGAGGGAGACGCTGACTGCGTAAGATCAAAAGGAGCGCGGACGGAATCGTGTTACGTCACTTATGTTTTGGGACCCACAAGAAACAGCGAGGAGGCATCAAATCTGCCCTGTACAACTCGTGCGGAAACATCAAATCTGGGGTTTTGATAGTTTCTTTTTCGTTGCAATTTCGCAGTTGTTGTTTCGTGCTTTTACAGCGGAGCTATTAAGGGCTAGGTTCCCCAGGATCGTGTCCGTGTATGTCGACACAAACCTACCTGTACAGCTACCGCCATCTATCAGCAACGGCGGCAAGCACACAACTAATATGGTTTCCGCCGTCGCTTGTAGATGGCGGCAACCTTTCCAGCTATAATAGAAGAACGGATAGTTGGGCGCGTTGTTTAGTTTCAAGGGTGATGGAGGTCATTTGCAATCGTTTAGGACAATAAAATAATGTGTATTTAGGGTTGTCGGTGGCTTTAAACCGGCGGTCGTACAAAAGACAGTTTGAGGACACCGTCTGGGGCGTGTTTTTGTCCTCGTGTGAAGGTCCATTGGCTATGCAAAAACTGTCTGCAGACATGCTCAAAACGGTGTGAAGAAGATCTGCTTCGGGCATATGCTTGAGACGTGTCCGCGGACAACTCTGTCTTCGTGTCCGCGGAGAAACTCCGTGTCCTTTCTACGATGCACGAGCAGTGTAAATGCGGCTTTAAAGGCCGCCACTGTCAACCCCGACATCGATACCGTGTTTTGTACTCCGACACTTCAAAAACGCACGCTATAGATGACGAAGGCATTTTTCCGAAATGTAGACTCTTACAATTATATGTTTGTTACAATTAATAAGAACACTCAATGAATATGTTGTCTTTTTTACGGCGATTGTAAGTGCACTAAGCCAGTTTTAAAACAAAATGAAAGACGTTCACAAATCTCTGTAATGCGAAGTTAGAGCGCAGCTCTTGAGGAGCAGGAGGGGAGGGTACGCCCCTTCTCCTCATCCGTACCTTCTCCTCCCCTCCCCCTCCATCCTCCTCCAATTCAGTTTCCCCGCTAAATGTAGCGGGGAAAATGCCGTCACATGACGTTACACGAAGATGTCAACGTTATGATACCCGAGCCACACGGGCAACTCGAATTCCATTTCCGAGCGAATGACATTTGTGTGATCGGCGAATCAGCTCGCAATCTGTCGCGCGTGGAATGCGCCACGCCCGGAGTGTCGCGCGCTGATTGGTCGTCCGCTCAAATGTCATTCGTTGTAGATGGCATTCGAGTTGCCCGTGTGGCACGAGTATTAGATTAGCTCAGTTACGGAACTGCTCATAGACGCTGCATGCAAGAACAGTACCCCCTCACTCACCACGACTCACCTGGCGTCGCTCGACGCGCCGCCGGACGGCTGCTTTGGTAACTGCAGTGTATTCTATGGAAATCGGGATACGTACGTTTCGAAGCACGGCGTCTAGATGGCGCTTCAGCTCTGCTCTTTGGAACGCACAGTTATGAAACGAAAATCTAGATGGCGCTTCGAACGGCGGCAGGCGGATTGAAGTGAGTGAGGGGAGTACCCCTTCCGCGGGAGTTCCACAACTGAGGTCATCTAGTAACGTTGGAAGAGGTTCACGGGTAACGTGACACGAAGTCGTGGTGTGATTTTCCCCGCTAAATGTAGAGGGAAAACTGAATTCGTGCTGAGGTCACATGATGTCAATCTATCCATTTAATTTTAGCCCGGAACTTTTTACGCTAAATTTAGCGGGAAACTTTTTCCTCTAAATTTATTGGAAAACTTTTCCGCTAAATTTAGCCGGGAAACGTCCCATAACGCAACGCGCGGTTACGCCGACGCCGAAGCCAACGCCGCTCCACCCGGAAACGTCGCCTAAGAGCGCGCTCTAAAAAACAAAAGATACCAGAGCCCGGAAGTGGTCGTCTCCTGGATTTTCTTTTAAAGCGCAGCTCTCCTTTTCATGGTACGTTTACATCTGAGAGAGAAATCCGCTGCCGCGGGAGCGAATCCCCGCTCCAGCGGCGCGCGGCGGTGGCGCCGGCTGCGGCAACTGTTCTCGTTACATCCCGTCAAATATGACGAGAAAGGCGCGAGAGTTCCCACGCTCTGGCTGTCTCTCCCGGGCGCTGCTGCTCCGGAAGTCGTGACGTAGGCAGCGTCGCCTGCGCAAAAATGTCACTTCCGGTCAGCGAAATAAGCCTCGTTCGGCGGCAGAAGTAGGTCCCGGACCTAAACGGCTCGCCGCGGTTGTTCCGCCCAGCGTTTCGCCCCAGCGGCGAAAGCTGGGCGGATCCGCTAGCGGATCCGCCAAGTGTAAACGTACCTTAGTCGCCCGTTTCCGTGTTTCGCGGCGTCGGCGTCACCGCGCTAAATTTAGCGAAAAAATTGACGTCACTTGATCTCAGCACCAATTCAATGGGTGACCGGCGTTTGAGTCGGAAGTTTCGTCATCCGAGCGAGGCGTTACGTGACTTTACGCTTCGCGGTGCGTTGCTCTAACGTATTCCATAAAGGCCATAAGATGTTCCCGGTTCCGTGGAACAAAGCACGAAAGCAGCGATGGGCCGTCGCTGTTAAGCGAGTGACGGAGCGAGGTGACGTATGGCAGCCAAGCGTCGGTGACCGTTTATGCACGGCCAATTATGTTACAGGCCAGTACAACGTGTTCTCTCTTCCTTCGAGTACACTCTAAAAAAATTCCTTGTGTTTACTTTCTCGCACAACACTCGGAGAACAAATCACCGCAACTTACGGCGACAGCTCAGCAAATGACGTCCCGAAACATATATTTGGACCAAAAAACGCAGAGTCTGAGTTGTGAAATTAAGCGATGCAAGCGTGACGTTTTGCATTGCCTAATGTCACAACTCAGACTGTGTTTTTTGGTCTAAACATATGTTTCGGTATCGTAATTCGCTGAGCGGCCTCTGTAAATTGCGGTGATTGGCTTTCCGAGTGTTGTGCGGAAAGTAGACGAGCGGGCTTTTTCTAGAGTGTAAGGGCCGCTGGAAATAACGATCTTTAACAGAGTCTCTTGGCACCCAGAAAACGGTCTCGATTAATCGGCGAAGGGTGAGCACTGCTTGTCGTACAAGGCATCCGCGAGAACACGGGATGCGATCTCGCTGGCAATAAGTTGATCGCTCGACGTTTCGTCGAGAGACAGCTTCATCGACACACCATTTAATAGTTACATCATCAGCTCGGATTAACCTTTTCTGTAATCAGCCGCCGCATACTGTTGCCGCAAAGTGGCGTGGACGGGTGACTTGCTGCAATATAAATAAACAAAAGGACAGGTCAACTTGCTGTAATATAAATAAACAAAATCTAGCAGGCAATACCTACATCTTGACTTATAATAAAGTGGTGGTACGACCCTGCGTATCCCATATCGAAATCCGTGCTCGTTTATGCAAGCTTTCTTACTCGACATCATTAAAAAACGTGCGAAGGGAAAATCATGGTGGTTCATGGGGGACAACTAAGTTGAAGTACAAAAAGCACGTGAGTGTTTAAAAGCAAGAATTCTCGCGTAGTCAAATGTCGTCGAAACAAACTTTTGTACGGAATTGGCGTTTTGATCGCACGAGAAAACGTATTAGCTGTATTTGAAACCTCGTCTGATTGACTTATTTCCCTGTCACTTCAACTTTTGATTGTTTCAAGATTTTTTTTACCCAGTCTCAGGTGAATTAACAAAATGAGAAAAGTACGCCAAAGCTCCGATCGGGCATTTCAGCTCAGCCGCGTCCCACGGCTTACATTCGCACCTCTTTCAGTCGGTGATGTGAATGTAACTATAAAAAATCAACAAAACCCAATGAAGAACGCTAACTCAAAAAGAAACGAAATAGCTAACGTAGCCTGAGTTTTCATGAAACGATTCGAAAACAGCGGCGCGAGTAGAGCTTGCTGCTGGCCGCACTCGCTGCGCGCCTTCGTGGCCGTGTTTCGGTGCCTCTGCGTACCGATTCCTACTTACATATCCGTAGAAGTAACTTGAGACAATCAGAAATTCGTAACTCATCCAGCTACCGACCCAGTGGAAGAAGGTTGAAAGATTAAACCATCAGACTATGAGAATAGTTACAGGACTACCAAAATATACACCCCTTGGAGACCTCCGGAAATACGCGGGAACGAATACGATAGAAGAACATGCAGAGGCGCAAAAGATCACGCATTTTCAACGCTTAGAGCGAACCACACATGGCCGACGTCTTCTTGAGATTTTGAGCTATGCAGGAAGAAGGTACCCACTGGAGGACGCCCTGCCACCTTAGAAAGACATTGAAATAACGGACCACGAACCGACATCCAAGAAAGGGACGGGGAGAAGAGCTTTCACAGCTGAGAAACACAGCAAGTGGTTGGAACAACGTGCAGAAGAAGAAAGAAAGGCAGAGATAAGATACAGGGATGCCGCGAAGAACACCGCGGCCGTTTCTATGGCATGAACAGATGAAATTGGGAACAAAATTGAAACAGCAAAACTCTCAGAACAAATATCCGTCAAAGAGGCGGAACTAAAAGTTGTTTACTGACAGCTAGTGAAGGCATTAAAGGAACTCTACTACCGGGCTACTCGCCCCGAATATTCACAGACTCACAACCGGCGCTTAAAGCGTGTAGAAACAGCAGAACAAGAAACAGGGCAGTTGAAAACATCAAAATGATCGCAAAGAAGCTGAAAAAACAAGGCTCTACACTGACAATTGAATGGCTACCCGCGGGCACGCTGGCACCCCGGGCGACGAGAGGGCACACCAGGCCGCCGCGGAGGCAGCTAGCAGCACCATCTTTGCAACTGGCCTAACCTCTCGGGAATATGCACCCGAGGAAACTCCCATTGAGCCAGAAGAAAGAGCCGAATTGGCAAAAGAAGAACGAAAGCTCTACCTGAAAGGCCTTCTACTGACAGTGGAAGGCCCAATCCCGCAAGGGTACACGAAGTGGGAGAATGTACGATTAAAAAGAATCAGGACCGGTACAGCCTTTGCACCGACAAGAAAAGCAACATTTACAAAAAGAAAGAAGGAAGTGAAGACATGGACCCTGTGTGCAAGAAATGCATCGCTAGGAGGGTTGCTGACAGCAACACACATGTTATGGGTCTGCAAGAGTCTGGAGATATTCAAACAAGACGCGCGGGACTCGATAACGAGCGAGGCGAAGCCAAGTTGTCTAGAAGCCCGGACCCACCCGAAAGGACAGGCACAACACAGAAGACAAATCCTGGATTCACTGGTACGTTTTATCAGGACATCCGGGGTCCATCAATTCATCTAACATAGTCATCATCATAATCCCCTCTCCCTACGACCCTCACAATCCCATCCCTCCTGCCTCAGGTTCGCCACACCATAGGCAGAGCGAACCTTTTCTTATCACGATTTCAATCAATCAATGCAGCAGCAGATGGAGGTGGCTCGAATAAAACGGGTGTTCAACATCCGCACACGCTTCCATAACCGGCATGGCGGTGCGTCGGCTGCTAGCTACAAACCGGAAGTGAATAATACCCATAGTGATTTGCGGCTGCTACCAAACGCGGGTCACCTATTCCCGAATTTAATTGGTGTTGAGGTCACGAGACGTCAATTTTCTGCTAAATCTAGCGGAGAAACTGAATTTGTCCATAGGTGACATGACACCCAGTCAGATGACGTCATTTCCCCCCTAAATTTAGCTCAAAAATTGAAGCCACATGACCTCAGCATCAATTCCGTTTCCCCGCTCAATATTGCGGGCAAAATGACGTCACATGTGGGAGGGTGCGGGGGTGCGCAAAAGGAGGAGGGGCACGAGAGGAGGAGAGGTGGCGAAGGGGTGGAGGCGTACGATGAGGAAGGAAAAGCAGGGGATGGGGAGGAGAGGAGAGGAGGAAGGGAAGGAGGAGGATGACATAGCCTCTTCCCGTACCCTCCACTCCTCCTCTTCAAAAGCTGCGCTCTAATTTCGCATTACAAAGATTTGTAAACGTCTTTCATATTTCTAATTTACTTTTATTTTTAACATGGCGTCGGTCGGCATCTGTGCTGAGGGCTCTGAAACGAATATCAGGCCGATGGGAAAAACAAAAAAACCTCAAACAAGTTGCTTTCTTTTTTTTTTTGAGCCGGTAATGTTTTTAGATTAAGAAGTATGTTTTTGCGTAAAAACAAACGAAAAAAGCTTTTTTGTAGTCAATTTTATTTTAGTTTAGTACAAAATGACGTGTGCGTGATGTTTTCTATTATCTTTAGTATGAAAAGTTTTGCGGCACAATTAATATGGCTTTTTTATACAACCATGTCTCAGCAGTCATTTCAGGTAGCTCGTCCCGACCTGGACGCATCATAACTTCGGTAGTAATCCGCGGCGCGTCCGCTTAGGTGACAGCGGTGGCACCCATAAAACCCCTTCCACCGTATATATTTCGACGCCAAAATGGCCGATTGAAGTCAAAATAGAATTCATAGCGGACACTATAGAATGCGGTACTTTGTGCAGTTCCTGGAGTGGCAGCTGCGGGAGAAATGGCGGCGTTGCGATCACCATTAGCTCGGTTCTCGTGTACGGATCGGTGCCACTTTTTCACAGCAGGCTCTATGGCAGTTTCCCAACTGAGTGGTTCTAGTAACGTTGGGTTTAACACACCCTCTTTGAAGCAGGAAGCCTTCTGTTGTTTTATCCTGTGAAAGCCGGCTGTTTTGTCGTAGAGTGCAATTCTTCACCTCAACCATCGGACGAAACTTCTTCTGCGCAAGAAGATTCTGCTTTTACGGAAACAACGAAAAATCGGAAGTGGTGGGTGCGACCAGCTTGGAGGCGTCGTCACTGCGGAAGCGAGTTTTCACGACGGTAAAAGGTGTTCCGTTAGTTTATTACGATTGTCGTGAAACTGCGCTCGGACCGCAAAAGGGATCTGGTAACAGCCTATACCTTCGCAAAATACACTTCTAGGAATACTTCCAAGCTACTCGGTTGCAGGCGACGTAGAGACAAGCCGTGGATGAATGGAGAATTGCGTACCTTGGTTAAAAAGAAGAGGCGTGCATACCTGAAATATCGACAAAAGAATGACACATTTTCACGTTTACAATTAGCTGAATTAAATAAACAATTCAAAACAAACTCAGATGAATGCAAACTTAAATTTCATTCCTCTCTTGATGAAAAACTGAGAAAAAACCCGAAAGAGCTTTGTAAATATGTTAACTCAAAAAATAAGGCCTCAATCGGCATTCCCCCTATTAGTGATTACCGGGCAACTTGTAAGTGAAGAAGAGCAAAAAGCTACACTCTTCAATAATTATTTCCATTCCGTATTTTCATCTGTAGTTAACACGGAGCATCTCATAACTCACGAAGACTTCCTTGGCAAGATGGATGAAATCGAAATATCTTACGACGGAATACTAAATTTGGTGAACGAATTAAAGTTTAACAAAGCAAGTGGTCCCGACGGTATACCCGATCGTGTTCTCACATCATGCTCTGGAATCATCTCATCTTACTTGGAAGTCCTTTTAAAAAGTCTCTCTCGAGTGGACGGCTTCCTAGCCAGTGGAAAACAGCAAACGTAGGGCCCATACATAAAAGCGGCCGAAAAGACCACGTCCAAAACTACAGACCTATTTCCCTCCTTTGTACGTGCTCCAAAGTAATGGAACACATAATTTATAGCAACATTTTAATCACCTTGAAAAACAGAACCCATCCTTTGGGAATGATTATCTACGTTAATGCGAATAGCATCAAACGGTGCGGAGTTATGCGCGTTCGTCAGGTGGCCGGCACACTCTAGATACGCCAGCCCACTCTTGAGGCGATTCTAAATTTGTTGACACTTTCACAGCCCTGCGCACGATCTCCGCAGCCCAGCACGTGCGTTTGTGTCGCTTAGGAAGGCGAGCAAAGCACGCGCCATACGCACAAACACTCAAAATGGTACCGACCATACTTTCTGGCGTCTCAGCTAGTCTCAACCAACGGTACTCTAAACGGTTGTTTATATCTTTACCATAGGACGCGCTTTACAGCGCTGTCACAGCTACCGGTGGCGCGCGTTCCATGCATGAGGGCTCATTCCGCTCTCGTGAGGCAGAGCACGGCCGCTACATCACCCTCTCCCGAGCGCGGGAGAGGGTGAGCTAGCGACCGTGCTCAGCCTCACGAGAGCGGAATGACCCCTCGTGCATGGAACGCGCGCGCACCGAGCAGCTGTGACAGCGCTAAAGCGCTCTATGGTAAAGATATAAACAACCGTTTAAGCCCCGTTCACACTGGACAATTTCTTGCGTTTTCTTACGTTACGTTACGTTACGAATTCCTTACGACGACTTACGAGCGCCCGTTACTATGGCGACCAGCGACGCAGCGCCCGTCGTAACGTAACAGAAGGAGTTGGGCTCCGCTCAACTTTTCTTGCGACCGCTTACGTTCAACCAATCGGGACTGGAGGAAGCGAAGCCCCTGCGCATGCGCGCTTAGCGCGGGACCAGTCGCTTTTCAAAATGGCAGCGCAAGGTGGTCTCCCGTCGATTCACCAAGCCCTGATTGCCGAGGTAGAGAAGTACCCATGGCTTTGGGACGCCCGAAGGCCGGAATACCGGCTGCCAAGCATGAAGGAAAACTCTTGGAAAGCCATCGGGGCCTCTCTGAGTAAGTTTCGTCGCATTCTTCTGTTCTAAAATACGAAAGATTTAGACAAAGAGGACGGACAGGGCAAACATTGCACATGCGTGAAGACGCGTACGGGAAGCTGAAATTCGTGTCGGGGGTGTATTGGGTGTATTCTGCGCCGCGGTACAAGAGCGGGAACGAGCTATATCGCCCGACTTTTCACACTATGCACAGTCCGAGTGTTTACAAAAATCACAGTCCGACCAGCGTGCGCTCGCAACTACTGTCAGCCAGAAAATACTGGCGCCAGAAGTTGCATACTTGTAGACCCTGAGCTGGTGGAAAATAATAATTAAAAAAAACGGACGGAGACAACAAAATTTTAAACGCAGCTTAATTCCCCACCAGCTCGCCTGCACTTTATCACTACAATTATGAAAGCTCTACGTTTTGTAGTACATCCCATCGTGCAGTGCAAGCTGGTTTTGGGGCGAAACCTGGCATAAAGCTTTATTTGAGACTAGTTAGTTAAAAAAAATATCAAAGTATTTCTTTTTCAAGTTGAACAAGTTTTTAAGCATTGGTATGCAACTTGAGCAGCTGTTACTAAAGGTTCTGCCATACCAACTGAAATGGTTGCGCCACACCAACTGAAATTTCGCATGTTGAATGGAAATCTCCATTGTGGGGGACTGACGAGAGCCGTGCATATCCTGTCATTCCCTCTTAGCACACTGGTTGTGCCATATCAACTGAAATGGCTGTGCCACACCAACTGAAATTTTGTATGTTGAATGGAAATCTTCATTGTGGGGGATTGACGAGAGCCGTACACATCCTGTCATTCCCTCTTAGCACACTATCTCGCATGCTGAAAATTTGCACCAATGTATGACTACAGTTTGGCATTCTATTACAGAAATGGATCCTGCAGAATGCCTCCACATGTGGCAGAAGATAAGAGAGAGGTACGGGCGGGAATCGAGAACCAGCTGTGGCCGCAGTGGTGCTGGGCGAGATGATGTGCAGCGGCCCAGCTGGGAGCTCTACCCGTACCTCCATTTTTTAGCTGGACAAATACGTCGCAGAGGGTACTGTTTGTTCTGTACAAAGCTTTATTGGCAACTATGAATATGATTTATTTGTTTTCATTCAATATGCTGTTTTCCACTAGAACCAAGGCCCGCAAGACTGTTGGCAGCACTGGCCCTGCCGCAGGGGTAGTGGAGACACCAAGGGGTACGTGAAATAGCAGGCAACATTGACTTTTAACGAAGTCTGTTACTCTCAATTTAGAAATCAAAGAACATTTAGGCATTGGTGTGTGACTGGTTTCATGAACTTTGTGCTCATTCATATTCAACATTTACATTGTGTTTCAACATGCAGATCTCCTCATGGGGGCCTACGCTCCACGTGAGGGAAGTGCCACCGAGGACATGGCAGAGGAGAGTTGCGACGCCCACCTGGATGACGTAAGTGCATTGTCTTGAAGCAACCTGTTTTAAGTGCAGTGCAGCAATGAGCCCGTTTTCTCTGTAGGACTCCCTCGATTGTAGCCTGCAGCCAACGGCCACCTGCCAGGTGCTGCTGACGCTGGAGGGGGATGGCCAGCTGCCCAGCCCATCTCAGCTGGAGCAGACTCGTCCGGTGTCACCACCCCAAGTGGCTCCAGTGGCAGCACCGACGCAGGCTACGGTTTCGCCCGCGGTGCCTGCACACCCGCCCTCAAGGAAACCAGGCCGCAAGGCTACCGCATCGGAACGTCGTGCCAGGGAGGACGCAGCTTTGGGCACGATTCTCAGTGAATCATCAAGGCAAATGGCCAACACATGCAAAAGGCCACACATCGATGCCTTAAGCCCAGATATGGCACTAGGGTTTCATTTTGCCAATGAGCTGGCGGCCCTTCCCCCACATCTGAAGTGCCTTTGCAAGGAGAAAGTATTGAAGGTCTTTCATGAATTTGAAAAAAGAAACCTGGCAGAAAAAGGCCTTCTGCCTTTAGATTAGCGTAGGAAATTTAATTTTCGACAAGGTTTGCCTATACCAGGGGTGGCCAGGTTGACCCGGCCTAAGAGCCGCAAACAAAACCACGAAACTTCCAAGAGCCGTCTTGATGAGGAAAGGCAGAAAAAAGGGGGGGGGGGGGGAGCCAACATTTGTCTAGAGCAATGTATGAAATTGAACTACTTTATATCTATCAGAGTCAAAAGCAGTCCAAGTGTATGTAGGGTAGCAGTAGCAGAAGACTGCCAAACTGCAACCTTCTTTCAATTTAAAACTCGTTCCATTTCTCTTCTTACGGAAGTTCTCATGTGACCGGGAGTGAGGTAGGTTTACTAGGGAGCCGCGAGCCGCACTTTAACAAGCAAAGGGCTGCAGCTTGGCCACCCCTGGCCTATACAGTCATGTCTCGTTAATATAGACACCTCCGTTCCCCGAAAAAATCATCCATAATAACAAATCTCAGTCTAGAATGCACACAATTATTAGATAACAAGCGTAGACAAAAAAGGCATGGTATATTTAACCACAAATTTATGGGATGCAAGTTTTCACTGTTACTTTTGAGCCCACTTTCCTGTCGAGAAAGCGTGCACCGTCAATCTCGCAAAAGTAAAGCCAAGCTTTTTGTTGTTGTTGTTTTTATGAGGGGGAGGGGGGGGCTCTACTCTTTAACATATTGCACATGTCCTGAAGTCTTCTCAGTTTTCAATTTGCATATTTCTTTTTGAGCTGAGCTAAAAGCTTTGTTTGCTTATGTTTCACACTCGCCATGGCCTTTGACCATTTTGCTTCTCACCAGATATTGTCTTTCCCATTTCCTAACTGACCACAAAAGCGTCCAACCTTGCTTTTTATGCACTAAGAGTGCATGTGACAAATGAATGGGATTTATCACATGCCATCCTTGACCTCAAACAACAATCGGGGAGGGGCAAAGGGCACATTAAGGCTGAAAACCTGAAAAACTTTACCATCTTAGGTAGGCAGGTCTTATCTCAAGACAGGCCACAAACATTTGTGTGCAGACTGTGACCTCTAGGGTTCACAGTCTTGTGTTTGTTGACCTATTTTAGGAAACTTGCATTCATATTAAGGAGACAAGAATGTATGTATATTCCCAATTCATTCCCAAAAAAGTGGTCTATAGTTCGGACTGCGGGTTTCTATATTAACGGGGCACAATTACATAGCAACAAATCCCTCCGGAAATTTTTTTTCGAAATTGCGGAGCAATTGTAATAACAGGGTCCATACTAACGAGATGTGACTGTATATACTTGTTTGCCAAACTAACCTTAACCTTGTCAAGTTGCCAGTTTATTTTTGGGAGGGCCATTTCAGTGGAGAAGGGTAGTACAGTCAAACCTGTTTATATTGAACTCGCAAAAAAAAACTCTATCAGTTTGATATACCGGGTAATTCACTATAGAAGGTCTAATGAATTTGACAACAAACAAGAACACATTTATGAAAGTAGTTTACTCTCAAAGGAGCCTCTGTACGTCATGAGGCGCGCCACGCGGCTATTCAGTGGCCGCTTCTTCATTTTTTAAGGTCTCACCGGCTCACCCTCTCCTCGCTCCCTCCGCAGAAGAGAATTTTTTCGTTTCTTCCAAGTGGTCGGCTTTTTTTTTTTTTCAAGCGGCCACAACGCAAACAGGCGCATTGGGGAAAGCCAGCTCTGCAAGCTGGCTTTCCCCAACGCGCTTGCCTGCTTTGAGTGAAAGCCAGCTTGCAGAGAAAAACAGCGCTCTTGGCAGTTCAATTTATCGGGAGACGCTGCAATTTTTGTTCAATGTAACCACATTTTTCGCTATGCATTTTCATTGCAGCTACTAGTCTGTTCAGAAATAGTGTGATACAAGGGATAGTTCGAATTAGCCTGGTTCGACATAATTGTGTTTGACTGTAGTATCTGAGATTGTCTTGTGCACAAAATGCATGTATTCTCCTGCGATTGAGTTTTGTGTACCGACTTCGCTGTCCTTTAAATAACAGTCATATATAAGGGTTTACATGCCGAACTAAACAAGTGCATCTGGCACGCTCGATTGCAAGACTGAGGATTAATTTCAGACACCTGGGAATTTCTTGCCGCACAGCCGAAATACCAGTAACATGACTACGGTTCCCATTGTACGCCTGTTTGTAGCCGGTGGTCTGTTTGAATAAAAAAGCATACATCACAGAAAGAAAAAAAAATTAACAGGTAAACTTTCATGTATATTTCTCAGAGAATAAATAAGCAGATATTGCCTTCGTAGATAAAAGAAACCTAAATAGTACCCTGAATTTAGAACCATTATTTATATTGAAAACACCAAACCCTGCCCAATGATTTCATGCCACGTAAAAGGACTCTTGCAATATTTTTACCCTTTTAGTTTCCACTCTTGTTGCTTAATGGCTTCCTACTTTGCTGGGTGCATTGGAGCTTTATATTGTGTTTTTGTTTATATTCAGACCAGCCAACCAAGTGCAACGATGTTTATTTTGTTCCTATTTATTTGAAAGTGTGATAATCTATTGTCATTGACAGGTCAAGAACAGAGTACGAGTGGGAGAGGTGGAACCAGACGGGAGGTTGGAGCTGAGGAGCTTTTTCCTCTCGACCCCAAGCTTTCGCCCACCCCCTCCTCTCCCACTTGGTTCTTACCCCTTACTGACTAGACTCCATATGTACTCCTTTCCTTGCTTCCCAAAAACAAACACTCACAGCTAGTACAAACCAAATAAAGAAACTATTTTGGGATATTTCTGTGTCATTTTATTAACACATTTCTCTGCATAATTTGTCGTACACAAACTGAAAAAAATGAATGATCCCATTGAAAACTAGCTTGCATGCCAGCAAAGGAATGATGAATAATATAGACTATATGAGATGCTATAATGTACTATAGCAGCCAGTATGCTGGCTGCTGCAGTACATTAGCGCATGCCAGCGCTCCCTAAACTAAAAAAAATAAAAGCGATGCCTACAGGCATACTCCTGGTATATTTTGTTCTTTGTTTCTACGACCATGCATTGCTTGATACTTGCACTAAAGCATTTGTTTTTATGTCCCATAATGTCGACATGTACCTTCAGTTCTCATAAATATGCCCCAGTGTGATCACACATACTTTTCCTGCATTACAATTATCGCCAGTGTTCCGTATAGGTTTGGTGAGCTTTTTGAACTGAAATCTCGGCTACTTGGTGCTTGCTTCATCAATTTTTGGGCACCTCTGGCAGCAGAGAGGAATACTGCCTCGAACTCAAGGCTGTGAGATCTTTAATGAGGTCAAGCACATTAATGGTAATGCTCGATACAGAATGCAGAGAGAAACTGACAACACTTGCAACTATTCGAACAAAATGCTACACAGAAAATAAAAGGGGATCACCGAAAAAGAAAACAAACGCATTTCTGGCAAGGCATGGGGAAAAAACTGCTTCAGCCAACCAACCCGAGCGTCGGACTGAGACCTGTACCAAGCTCCTGTTGGTGTGTATTACTACTTGGGGCAACCAGACCGGGTGGAGCGCTTTCTGCTCACTCAAGTCCACATGGTGAATTCCTCATTACTTTTTTGGATTTTTTGTGAAGTCGCATAGTGTCAATACGCTTGAAAACCCACAAAGCATTTGTGTCACCTCGAACATGTCACATGTAATTCAGAGACAAAAATAAAGCGAAAATTTCATAGTAAGACATTAGAAAGCACACTGAAGAACAATCCTGCAAAGAAAGCAATAACCCGAAAGAATATTTAAAGCACCCGGTAAAAGGCGACTCACAAATTCCGTCTGGTTTCTTCGAGAGTTCCCCAAGACAACCAAGAATAACTGACTGTTTCAGGGACTTCCAACGCTGTTTTTTCACTGACCTTTCATGTATATATGAAGCAAGTAAGATAAACACAAAACGAGTAGTCTAACCATGATACTGCACTCATTACAACAAATTTAAAATTTCTATTTCTGTGTGGATCGCATTTCCATGACCGGATGACTACTAAACAGTCGTGCTTCTGCTGCGTTCATTTTCCTGCTCAACGACAAAATTGCTGGCACTCATCTCTGCTCCATAAGACACATCCAGTGCGCCAAGGTTGAAAGTGCATTATAACTTTATTAAAAATATTTCTAAATATTTTACATATAAGTGTAAGCACTGGACAATAGTTTCTGAAATAATAAAAAAAAACGTGCCAAGCGCACAAAAAAACATGAATACACTGCATTTGCTCGGCACGAACAGCTACACATAGAAGAGCAAGAAACTTCAATCATTTTATGGCGGCCATGTCACGTCGTCCCAAGATGGGACGTGATGGGACGTCGTCCCAAGATGGGATTTGACAGTGGGTGAAAAGGTCTCCAGGACCAAGGGTACAACTAGAGCGACTGTATATTGTCATGAATAATTGGTGACGATGCCAGCAGGGCAATTTCCCGGAAATAGCGTTTGCATATGCAGTGAGTGGCCTTAGGGACAACTGGGTGCTTAGACAGCTGGTGTCAAGCCTTTGTAAACAGTTTTGTACTGCCATGTAACTTCGCCAGCGGGGCAGCAGAAGTACCGAGCGTATGTCTGCCTCACCTTCTTGGCATCGTCATTGTACATGTTAGAGCTTGTGCGGCCCACGTCTACAAGGGCACCGCCATCGTTCACCTCGGCCCTCCACTGGCCAGGCACCACACCCCCCAGCGTACCTTCTTGGTCGGCATAGCCAGCAGGGCAGTAGCGGCGTTCCCCTTGCTCACTCTCGTCACACGTCCTCAGGTAGTTGTGCAAGCTGACGCATGCCCAGACAATCGCCTCCAGATTCTCCTCTGAGGCCTGGATCGGCTGCCTGAAGATGCGCCATCTTGCAACCAAGATGCCAAAGGTGTTCTCTATAACCCTCCGTGCTCTTGAGAGTCTATAGTTGAACACCTTTGGCACCACCGTGAGGTCTTTCCTTGGATAAGGGCGCATGAGGTTTGGGAGCAGGGGGAACGCCTCATCAGCCACAAACACGTAGGGCAGTTTAGTGCGTGTTCCAGGGAGGTGTGCAGGGGGGGGAAGACCAAGGCCTCCAGTCAATAAGGACTGCCCCATTTCGGAGCCCCGGAAAATACCCCCGTCGCTGAAACGACCTGGCTGGCCCACGTCCACAAGTGTAAACTTGTATGTGGCATCACAACTTGCAAGGAGGACGGTGCTGTGGAATCCCTTGTAGTTGTATGTGTCGGAGCCTGCGCCAGGGAGGGCTTGGATGGTCA
>JAZHYW010001091.1:0-137224 GCA_037355805.1 Ixodes ricinus | reverse complement strand
ATGGTAAATTATGAAAAAACGCGCCACGAAACCCACAATTCTCATGCGTTACAATTCTTTACATCACGATTTGATCAATACATAGAAATGCAGCTGCCATTTTTGTTATTCTCGAATATTAGCTTGCGATACTAACGAAATAAAAAACTACCGTGAACGCTTTGAACCGGTTACCGTTCTACTTTTTCCGGTTCAGTTCCGGTTCAGTCCCAAGATAGCGCGCAAAGATTTCGGTTCGGTTCAGTTCCGGTTCGGCTTAAAATAACGTTTCGGTTCCGGTTTAACACTCTGATATGCACGTGTGTGTGTCGCATATTTGTCCATTATTGTTTTGTTTTTTTCGTCTCGTGGTTTCTTGTTATTGACTCAAGTGATGACGTCACAACAAGGCGTCTGGGTCCAAACAAACCGTTGCTAGGGGCGTTGCTATGGACTAATGCATGGAGACTCCACCTGAGGCTAGATTTTTGCTTACAAGTAAGTAAATAATTTTTGTAAGCAACCTAACTTCTTGATATCTAATTATGAAGATGTTCTTGTCGTCTCAGTGTCGCATTTCAACAATGAAAGCCATTTCTGAGGTCATTACACTCTGTTTTGCTTTGGTAGGCAGACGACACGACAGATATGCTGGCCTCTGTTGCAGCGGGCGTCTTCATTGAATTGCGTCGGTAAACGAGCGACCGTAACAAGTGCATCACCATGGCCGTACAGGCCTCCGCAATGTGCGTTTTTTGTTGTTGTTTTTTCTGTGAAGAACCCAGTTTAGTTACGAGGGTGAAAATGCAGTAAAATCAAATCACGTCATGCAGATCAGTTACGGCGACGACCTGAAGTGCATTACCGGCGTTGTGCCGGCCAGCATGAGAAACAAATCGTACGCCGTCGAGGTAAGTCGTTTGTTATTATTATTATTGTGGTTGTCAGGTTATTAAAGAATTGCATGTCTATCGGGATTTTGCAGTATTTTGCTTTTTTCCCCTTGGTATACATTAAATTCCGTGGATGTGCTCTTTTGGTGAAGATCTCCATCGAACCCGCGATGCGAGTACAATCTGTAATAAACTCACCTTATGTTTTCTATCCAGTTCTTTCGCGCTTTGAGGTCTTGCGGAAATCTGAAGAAACTGCGAGAATCTTTCTCCACGCGATGGTTACAACCTGGTATACGAAGCCTCCTCGCATAGCGCGAGTCCGCAAACAAAATATGGGATCTCAACCGTTGCGCCTGAAGTGCTTTTCTCACGGGTGCAATGCGATCTTTTAGCAGACTATCATCTCGATCGACGCCCGGACTTCTCGATAAACCATATTTTGCATCGCACCCCACTATGAATTCTTATAAGTGTCTGAAACTCATTATATTTCAAACAAATGCGATGTCAGAATATCGTCTTTATTCACACGATGCAAACGACGGCCCCACTTGGCCGGCCGGCGTGCGGCAGACGGCATACTTCGCAATCGTCGTCTGCTGCAGGCATCTTGAGGACCGGAAGTTGCAGTCGTAAATATTTCAGAAACGAGCGATTACCGGCACACTTCTGTCGAAACATATATGACCTTCAAGCTTTCTATATCTTGATTTTTAACTTCAAATCCTACTCCTGATTTTGAACGGTCGGGTTTTCGTAAGCGAAACCGAGCCACATGTATTCGTCCATAACAACGACCCTAGCAACGGTTTGTTTGGACCCATGACGTCACACTTACGGAGTCAATTTCCAGCGTCAGTGTGCTTAATTAAAGCGTGTTGTGGAAACTTAGGAGTCGATCACATTCGGTTAGCCTCAAGCTAGGTCAGCAACTATTCACGATTTCTCATTTCAACTTTCGAGTTAAGCGTGGTAAAGCCAAGGAGGAAAGAGTCCAAACATAATTTCAGTGTACGAACACAAAGGCGTGGCGAAGTCCCGAAGCATCTCATTATCGCAATCCAGATTGCGGCGGATCAGCCGATAACGAACGCTGAAGCACATAAACCATCGAAGCTACAAGCAGAACTACGAGAGACGACTTTGCGCAACACGCCTGATTAACGTCCGGCATTGCTCACCTACTCTGTAGGCCTCCTGCGCTGAAGCTTTGAGCAAACTGTAGCGCCCTCGTTTTGGGTAGTACAAGCTCACCTGATTGAGCCTCGCACTACTTATGGCACGTTGGTCGAGCTTTTTAATTCTGCCTGGTGCTGAAGAACGAAAAACACCCTTGGACGCCAAAAATCGGCCAGACTGAACGCCGCAAGACAATCAAAAGTGCCAAATTCATGAGACTACCGCTAGGGTACGCGTCTCTTATCTCTGGGCGGTGACGTCGAAACACCTGTGTCGCGACGCTTTCATTTTTCTTTTTCTTTGTCATGTCTACTTTGGAACGCGTGAAACGGCATCTCATGGCTCGCGCTCTTAGCGTCTTAGCTTTGACGGCGTTCGGATTTTTGTTGTTTCTTTGTACTTTCCTCGTGATCTCGCGCTCCGCACCAGAGCAGGCACGCTTCTGCATGCCTGACAGTTTGAGACGCTCAAGTTTGTACTACCCAAAACAAGGCCTAACAAGTCCCTTTTCGCAGCACCCCCTGGGCAACGCAGGAGGCCCATACTTTGTTTCACCTTATGTTAGTACCGCAGCTGAGGCTGGAAGTGCGAGCTCATAGCGTTGACAGCTGTCCTTACGTGCACGAGAGCTTGTGCCGCCGAGATCTGCCCCAGATGCAAGAGCTCGCGCTTGTAGCCCTTTCCTGCGGTACAGCATAAGGTGAAACAGAGTATAGTCTTATACCGAGATACCGAGCCACTGAAACGGCCGTTGACGATCCTCTACGAAGGTCAATGTTGGTACAAGGACACGGTAGAATCTGAAATGGCAATAACCTGTCCTGTTGTGGTAATGATGAAGCTGAGTAAAACAGAAACTGAAGGGTCGGTAATGACGAGCGTCCACAACACGCTGCAAAACGTATCATTAGCCCCGAGAGCGAACACAAGCGTCGCTGCGGTCGCCGCGCCCTGATTGGGTGAGGTGTACTGTGACGTCAGGAAGAGGACTCCGCTCCGCGATCTCGCATCGGCTCGCTTCCCAGCACCGGTTTCCTGGTTTGGCGTTGTGTGCCGCAAGCTCTTCGAGGAGCTGGACCTCGTTTACCCGGTGTACAAGACGTTGAGTTAGGCCGATATTGACGTGCTTCCGTACATTTTATAAGCCTGCTTGTCCCTTTTACCTTTAAAATTGGGTTACAAATCCCGAAAGCTATCGGCGGAGGCAATTCCGCCGATGAACCTCCCCGTCCGTCCACACGACACAAGGCAATCTTGCGACGGGTCGGTGAAGCGGTGGCGCAAGTGTTTCAGACGCTGGAATTCTGTTCCTTGCATGTTCACGATTTAGGACGATATTACATCCCGCTTTCAAGGCATTTGAAGTGGCATTTATATCATGGGCCTTTGGGTGGTCGGCAAATTAGCTCGCGACCCCGACTCTGCGCTGCCACTCTGCATGCGCTGGTTCGCAGATGTTTTAAAGGCCCTGCGTCTGATTGTCTTTGAAGTGCTCGTGGAACAGGGTTGTTTTACATAAATGTAGCTTCTTCGTGAATTAAATATATAGTTTATACACGTATGCAGGCATATTTCTTAGAAGATGCACAATTACTGGAAATTAGTTTGTATGGTAGCAGCAAAAACGGCCGAATTGCCCCCAGTTGCCTCTATGATACGTATTGAACTGCCCAAAATATGCACAGCAATAGTACCGTAATTTAGAATGTTTATACTTTTTCCTGACATTCTTTATTCCAGCCTTAAGTATTCGGAAAATACACCGTTTAGTTTGAATTGTCATTTCCAATTAAAAGGGACACTGCTGCAGGTACCCAAAAGCTTCCTTAGCCTCCAAACTCCCTACAGCTGGACTCTCTGACAACAGAGGAAAACAGGAGGAACAGCAAGCATTCGAACGGCTGTCCAGTGGTAGATGCAGCACTAGTAGCAGAAAATGTGGAACCTGCGAAGGGTGGCAGTCTGCGTGCGAAAAGCTTCTGGTATTTTAGCTTCAGGACAATTTGATTTAGGTAAAATCTCAATTTTAGAGCTTAAGGGACTAATAACGAGCTAGACACCTTCGCTTACGTTTGTTATACATTACCTGAGGGTTGATATAAACAAGTCCACAGATACCACCCGTGTAGTCCGTTGAAAAACTATCCGAATCCAGCAAAGGTCAAATGCGAGCAATGTATACAAATAAATGTTCCTTGTTTTTTTTTTACTTTGCCCCTGCACTTGGGCTGTCTTACTTGTGATTCTCTCCCCATGGCTCAGACTCTATTTAGCATGTTGCTCGAGCAGCATGCAGCTTTTCTGCTTCGGCGATCTTGTTTAAAAACAGATACAAAAAAAATAGTATACATAACCTGCCAATTCATTCAGACAATCAGCAGCATTTATTGTGTGAGATGTAAATATATAGTGATGCTCCCGCAATTGTGGCCATATTTCTTTATTTTCATATACCAGCTGTGATTCATGCATTGCCTGCCCTGTCAACCATGCTTAAAATGTTGGTTGAAGTTTCGCCTGTAGCTACGGGCCATACCTCAATAAAGCCACATATAAAAATTTACACTTCCTACGAAAAACACGGGAAAAAAATTCAATAGAAACGAGCGCGCCGACAGCTAGCGTCGTCACAGCCTCCACAGGGCAAGCGGGGCGAGTCGGGGAAAAATTCTCTCCTCGCCGTGACGTCACCCCGGTTCGCCGTAAGGGGGCGCCACGCGAACTTCTCGGGGCTAATAGGCCACGCCCGGGTTTCTCTAGCTGCCATTGGCGTGATCGCTTCGATTCACGGAAGAGCTCGGTCAATTGCGTGGCTTAGAGTATGTCAAAAGATGAAGAAAATAAATAAAAATTGTCTGCGCAGTGGCACCGGGCATGCCGTTTCACACTGATGAATGAAAAAAGCGCAGACTGTTTTCTGTTTCTTTAGCTCTGAACATATTCCCTGACACAAACATTGTTTTGCCTCGTAATTCGCCGAGCTTTCTCCGTAGATTTTGGGTAAAAGCGGACGTTTCAGAGTGGCGCGTTTACACTTGCGGATACGCGGCCGGATCCGCGTCCTTGGAAAGTGGCAAGTATAAAAATCGCCGTTAGAGCATTGTAGTAGAGGCGTGCGAACACCGGATCGAATCGAATAGCGCAGTTTCGTCTTGAGTTTTAACGTTGTTAAGATAATCGGTTGTCGTCGCTTTTTCTTCCTCTGCGAATGTTATGAATGACGCAGTGCTATTCGATAAAGGTAAAATGTTTTTCCTCTCACTTTATACGCGTATTTCGGAATATTTTTATTGAGAAATGCTTCTTGTTGCTTACGTGAAGCGTGGCGGAGTCGTGTTGCTGCGTAGAATTGACGTCGCTAAGGTCATTGTAAGTGTTGGCATTTCCCCTGTTTTTCTTTTCATGCGCAAGGAAACGGTTATGTGATATTTATGATAAATTTAGTGAAACCTTGAGGGCAAGGATGATTCCAATAGGCTAGAGAATGACAAAAATTATAGCTGAACATTTGCAGTTCGTGACCTTTTTATTAACGTTAATTTCCTGGAAAAGTTTGAGCATTTTAGTGGCAGTAACATCTACTTTATATATTTTGCCCCTTATTTTTCTTATCACAGCACACCAATCAGAAAGCGTGTACTCTCGCAATACGCAATCAGTCTACGTTTTCTTTATCAGATATTCATGTCATTAGATAATAAGAATTACCTCTGTATGTTTTTAGCATAGACGCACGAATATTCGAGTATTGAATCCGACTTTAATAGTGATTGACCGAATACTTAGACTCGACTTCGGATTTCTACTGCTAAGATTTCAAGTCATTTCACGTACTGAGTATCAGTACAGCTGGACGAAATTCAAGACTGTTTAAGAAGCATCCCTATACGGTAACATAGTCTTCGTAGTCCTCTGAGAGTTCTTAAGCAAGCCTGCATTAAGAACGCAGTGTCTGACTCATCATTTCGATAAAAATGTAGCTTGTTCCTTGTAGTCCTCGAAAGAAGCAATGGCATTCGACGAAAACCTGCAAACCACGCGCGTCGTCTTTCGAGTTTAAGTGCATTACGTCACCTGCCGCGAACTCGGCGCACTAAAAACCAATTCCTGGTTGTTACGTCCGTAATATGACGATTAATTAGAAAAATTCATATAGAGAACGCCTTATTAAACCCGCCTTTATGTCTAACTTATCTCAGCGTCGAGCGTTGTGCCGCGATCAGGTGGCGCAAGACGTCGCCCAATTCAAACGGTCCAATCGTATCCGTTCATCCGTCCCGCACGCTGCGTATCCACGCGTACACTCCAGGAACAACTGGCGTTTCTACTTCCCCGCAAGGCACTGCAGTCTTCAACTAAAACTTAAACTTTATTGTTTCCCTCCAACGGAGAGGGGAGGAAGAAAAAAAGAAAGAAAGATGTTTACAATTCTTTTTAATGCGAAATTGGAGCGCAGCTCTTGAGGAGGAGGGGGAGGGTATGCCTCTCCTCCCCTTCCGTATCCCCCTCCTCTCTCTCTTCCTGGCTTCCCATTTAGTGGGAAATTTAGCGAAAATTTTCCCGCTAAATTTAGCGGAGAAACTGTGACGTCCCAAAATGCAACGCGCGCGGTTATGCCGACGCCAATTCCGACGGCGACACCGCCCAACCCGGAAACGGGCGCCCGGGCGCCGTAGCTGCGCTCAAAAAAGCAGCCTGCTTAGCCGTCGCTTCACTAATACCCATGGCAGACGGCATTCTAAAGATCCCTTTCATTAAGCATCTTTATAAAATCGGCCAGTCAGCACGCGATGTTGAGTGCGCGCGTGCCTCAGAACGTGCGCTGGTTCGCCGATTTTATAAAGGAGCTTGCTCTGAAGGCTGAACTCCATGGAACGAATTATGCGACGAATAACTGGCGAACGCCGCCCGACGGCACGCTCGCTTTGCGCGCGACATAGCAGCCACTGTGTTGATTCCACGCGCCGTGCAAAAGCCGCCGGGCAAAATTCGTCGGTTATTCGCAGCATATTCGTCCCATGGAGTTCAGCCTTTACGGCTTTTAAAATGCCCGTCTGACAAGGGTATTAGTTTCTCCTCCCCACCCGCAACAGAGAAAAAATGATATACAGGGCACTCCAAATTGAAAGAACACTCACACAGAAATCGGTAGCGCACTGGCTAGCATTATACAAGACAACCCCGACACAGAGCACCCGCCACAATAACAAACTGGCAAACATAAAACTTAAAAAAAAAAAAACGACAAAGGGCACACAAAACATTACTTGCACCGAGGACCATCTCGAGCAAAATTAACCTAGGCTAGAACTAGAGAAACAGAAACCGAATATTTTTTTCAGGACGTACTCATAACATCTATGTGACATCTTTGCATGCTGTTCAAAACAATTGGAAGAGAAACACTCATCATTAGGAGGCCATAATTTGTCCTCGAGCGCGACGTTGACCAAATGTCAACACAACGGCTTGGGAAATAGAGACGTTCAATTCCATATCAGCACAACAACAAAAAAAAGTTGATTTTGTTTGACAGACATTTTATATGTAAGAAGAAGTTTATAACTATAGTGTTCTGTAATTGGTACTATTCTAAGCGTTTCAAATAATAATTTGATGTGAGTATAACGTTCAACACTTCACCTAAAGCCCGCTTCAGAAGAGTATGTTGGGAGCAGATATTTGTTGCTGCTAGTTTCCCAAATAAGAAAGCAGTAATTGTTGCATGAGTAAAACAGAGAGTAGTACACAAGGGTTACCATTGAACGGGGTAATACATGAGGACATTTATAAGTGATTCCTACACTCACTCTACGAATGCTTTCTAGCTATACATTCCACTGTCGCGTCCCAGCACGTATATTCATTGAATATTACTCCAAGCTACCTTCACATTCTGAACAATATCAATTTTGCATCCTCCGAGGGAGAGCGCAGGAATGTTCGAACACCTTGCATCCTTATATCGAAAAAGTACAGCCTTTGTTTCATCCTTATTAATTAGTAAAGAGTTGGAAAGCGTCCAGGCTTTTATTTTCTCCAAGCTTTTATTCTGCCGTTTGGAAGAGCTAATCCCCATCCTTACCAAAAATTAAAAAAAATTCGCTCTATCATGTATGTACAATTTAAAAAGAAGGGATCCCAGGATGCTTCTTTGTGACACGCCTGATGTTATCTTTCTCAGACCAGAGCGCTCCCTGTCTACTTCGACGCATTGGTGCCGATATTTTAGAAAACTCTCAACTATACCTGAAGCAGCACCCCGGACACCGTACGCATTCAGTTTTAAAATTAAAGTTTTTTTGGTCTAGACGGTCGAAAGCCTTCGAAAAATCAATAAGGACGCTCAAGGTAATTAACTTCTGTTCGATGTTGTTCAAGATTAGTTCCTTTTGTTTTAATAGCGTGAGTTCCGTCGAACTCCCCTCCTAAAACTAAACTGGCAAAGGGTTAGGGTGGAATGTTTCTCTCAAAGTACGTACAACCTCGCATGCATTCGTTTTTCCAGCCCTTCGAAAACACCGGCAGCACAGAACCGGGCCTATCGTTACCCAGGTTGTTTGTGTCTCCGGACTTGAAAATTACCGAAACCTTAACTATTTGCATTTTTGTGGGAAATTCGCCACTCTGCAGTGCTCAATTGGAAATATGCGCTAATATCCGTACGATTGATTGAATTACTTGTTTGACAGGTTAAGTCTGAAAACTATGTATATCAAACTTCTGCTCCTTCAAAGCCCCTCAAGAACCACGACCTGCCACTTCTTCCGCGCAAGTGGGAGCAAAAAAGAGTATCAGGGACAACTTTTACAAAAGGAATTACATCGGTGTCAATAGCATCATCAACAATGTTTACAAACTATTCATTAAATGTTTCTGCCAACAAAAAACACTTCTCGTCTCACCATCGAAAGAATGCTCGATCGGTTTAGGTCCAGGGGGCAGCGACCAAGCAACGAGTTAAGCCTTTTCCACGCAACATCGGTTCTTTTCTCGGCCTCAAACAGTATCGAAATATACCCGTTTTGCTTTGCGTAAACCACCAGTCACCGCATTTCTATGTTTGTTCGTTCTTAGAAAGCGCCAACAGATATTGGTCCTTATTTTCAATAGCTTTTTAAAGAGTGCATCTTTTTTGCTCATTATTTGAACTATTTCTCTGGTCACCCAGGGTTTTCGAGCTTTCTTGTATGCAATTTATTTTTTGTACGGAAAACAGTACTCATATACTTCTGTAAATATTTCGACGAAATAATCGCATGCCCGATCAGCTAAATCACTGCACATCACCGCGCTCCACTCCGTGAGGCATAATTCTCGTTTAAAGGCCTCCAAACTTTTAGTGTTAATTTCTCGATAATAAACAGGACAGCCATTCCTACGTGTAGTCCGACGTTGGAGTCAATAAACAATCTAGATTGTTAGGTGATCGCTTATTGTGGATAATAAAAGTGCAGTGCTTAAAGGCCGACGTCCAGACCGGAGATTCTGCAAGGCAGAACACCCTCCTCATCATGGGGAGGAGGAAACAGGCAATAGTGGACAGGGTAGATGGGGGGGGGGAGGAGGTATCCGCAGAAAAGTGGAAAGCGCGAAGTGTACGTCGGCCTTTAAAGTCTCCCGTAAGTTGAAGGGGGTCCCTACAAGAGGGGAAAGGGGTGGGGGTTCTGACGAGATGTAGTAGATGCACATAAAATAAACCCCACTGCCGACTCTACCCACGCTGTACCTGCAGCTGGCGGTAGCGTGCTGAAGAGGCGTTTTCTTCTCGTTCGTCGTCATTCGCCGAAGTTCTTTAAAACCCTGTGTAAGCCGCGAGACTTGCCGTTGAGAACACGTGGAAAAATTTTACGGAAGCGCAGTGCCGCAGGAAAAAGGCACAACTCGTCAACAGCAAGTTTCGCGGGTCTCGCGGCGTGATCACAGCTCCTTGACACGCCGAAGCGCTGCGTCTCTGTGCCTTCGCATGCTTTGAATAAGGTATCGGATCGGGCTGAAACTTTGGCATTCGGCAAACTTTGGGCGCAAAATGAGCGTTCGGCGATGCCTAATGTATTTCTGCGGTAAAAAAAGAAAAAAAAAGACAGCAATCTTTTAAACGTTATGTACATAATAATAAATGAATAATACGTCTCCTTTTATATATAAAAAATAAATAAAAAGCTCTTGGCGAGTTTTATTACGTGTTTTAGAACCTTTCACGACCTCGTCTTTGGGTCACGAGGCGCTGTGAATACTATATTTGAGATATCTGATTCGCCCGAGAGTTTGTTCATTTTCGGGTGAAGGGAAAGAAGGGAAAAAAGGAGGGGTACAAGTTGGCGAGCGAATCTGCTGCTAGAGTTTTCTGTTCCAGCAGCCGCTAGATGCCGTCGATTTCGGACAAGTCTCCAATAATCTCTTGCTATCTGAATCAATGAGGAAGGAAAGAAAGAAATTATCCTAATGTCCTTTTTATTATTTTTGTCGCAGTTTGTATCCTGGCCATCTCGCCTGATTTTTATATGTTCTAAGGCTTGCGGCAACAATTTATTAAAAAAAACAAAAAAACTGAAGTAGTGGTCGACTGCTCCCATCTGTGAACCGTAGCTTGCTATTTACCGACAACCGAATATTACTGGGGGTAACTCGTGGGATAAGTCAGCCAGGGCCGTACCCAGGGGGAGGGTTTCGGGGTTCGAACCCCCCCCCGAAATATATTCGAGCTGCCCCCCCCCCCCCTTTCACTGTCGGCTGGGGAAGGGAGGAGCGATAGGGCGCATTTCGAAAGAGGCCCTGGGTGGCCTCGATTTCGCTAAAGTCACTGGATCGGGAGACCCAGTGGGGGACCCGCTGGAGTTCCAGCGATGCTGTTAGGGGTGGCACGTGTGCCTGTATATACAACGCAGCACTCCTTACTACCAGAGGCGCGTGAATTCCAGCGCGTCTCCGCCGCGCCCCGAAAACCGCAAAGCACCCGGCCACGACCGGTCTTTTCGGAACCACTCCGATAGCGCCCTCCTGTTTTCCCCTCTCATCCAAGTGCCTGGGTGCCATCCCCACGGCAGAAGATCCCCGGGCGCCTCGCTTCCCCATCCTCATACCACGCTCCGTTCCACCGCACAGTGGACCGTAGCGAATGCGAGAGACCGTCTTCGCCAACCGTAGGCTGAGAGATAATCACATGACTTTGAGCTTTGCATACCACACCGCAGAGGGTAAGGTGACACTCTGGATCGGCTGGGAAGGCTCGTAGCGTCCTCTGCGGTCCATTCTAAGGTGACACAGAGGAAATGTTCGCTCGAGCAATAAACACGTATACGTTTGAGGGAAGCTCGTATCGGTTGGTTCTCTGTTAGTTAGTCCAACTTCCCAGAACACCGCGAGTGTGCGACGCCTGAGGGGCTTTGGGGGGCCTGCCGGGGGTATGGGATACGTTTCGCGCGGTGAAAAAGAGGATGGAAAGAGAATGACGAAGATTCGTTCCGAGCTGTGTCTGTAGTCGCAGGGGTTCCGAGTGTCACCGGACCCTGCGGAGGATGAGCGGGGCTGCGGTTAGGGAGCTGGGTCAAGTATGCCTGTATACATTCTTCTTATTCTCTTACCCCCGGTTCCCTCTCACCCAAGTCATGTTTACTGGGGCGGAGTTTAGGCAAATAAATCAATTTTGTCGTAAGCTGAAAGTAAGCTTTGAAACAATTAACTCCCGCTGTGATGGTGCATGTAAAACATTTCGTTGCTCGCTATTGTTAATTATAGGTCGATCACATGCTTCTGCTTTTAAAAAAGTAAATACAAAAAAAATGACCATTCAAGATGGCCACCGTGTTCCAGAAAACCCCCCCCAAAGAAATTTTCTGGGTACGGCCCTGAAGTCAGCCAAGCCAAAAAAGCCAAAGGCAGAGAAGAAGGCCGCAGCACCTAAGAGCCCCAAGAACTAGGATGCACAAAAAAAAGCAAAAGTAGCGGTCGAATGCTCCCATCGAGTTATGAATCATAGCTTCCTATTTACTGACAACTGAATATTACTGGGGGTAACTCATGGGATCCGGACCACACCATTCCCACGTATGAACCGCATCGGCTTATATACCGACGCTTTTCGAGACCTGCTCTCTCAGATAGTTCGATTGCGACACGAGATTGTAAATCGAAAACGCTACTACTCCAAAAAGCAAGACATCACCGATTGCGTAAAAGAGAAGTGACTCATTTCTGTTATTCGAAAATTTCAGATATCGGCTTCACTAGACCGTTATCTCGGAAATGCTGCACCCAAAAAGGCCCGGCCGCGTGAGGAAGACAACTCGGCACTCGTGCGCTCTCCGGTTGTCGACTGGAAAACTTCAGATTTCGAGAAAACGCAAGCAAAGGGTTTAGATTGAGCAGCCCAATTTATTTCATCGCTCACATAGAGACGACAGCATACAAGCTTTAGTTACAAAAACAATATCTCACGCTTCAACGCCTACATGATGCTGGCTTCAGCGCGTCTAAAGCAGCCAATGCGGAACGTAATTTGTTTCTGCAGAAGAAGCATAAAGTTTAGTACCTGTTCCGCTCCAAGCCTCCATGAACTCTCAGCCAAGGCCATGCGGACGCAGTGGCGGTTTCTCGAGAGGGCGCAATAATGTCCGAACGCCGAGAAGAGTTTTAGTAGATCATTCCGATAATGACACCCGACACTACGCCGCAGCCTTAGCTCATGCCTCGTATCGTTATCGGGAGTATCGGAACGATCTACTAAAGAGTAGGGAATCTAGCATTCAAGAGCTCGGCGTAGTTCTGACGTCACCGCAACTCCTGCGCAAGAAGCAAACGACTTGCTCTCCGCATAGACCGATCTCACCAAGAGTTTGGCGCACGCGTGACCCCACCATAACTTTAGTTCGCAGGAGGCAGGCGGCAGTGCACGAGACAGCTCGCGTACCCAAACTGGCTGGTGAGATCGGTCTATTAAACATAATAAAACTAGGCGCTAAAAGGAGACACATGCTTGTCGATTTATGTACAAACAAAACATTAAACCTCCACATTATTTGACTTCAAGTCCGACCACAGTCGACGCTATGATTCGATGGAGACCATCAACCAGTGCCAAAAGCAATCTGCCACAGCGCTAGTCCTCTTTGCGCGTAAGCACAGGATCGTGCTGCAGTGACTGAGAGCGATTGGTTTGGTCGGTGATAGCGAACAAACAAAGACCACCAGTGGTGTGGCGACGCACTCTCGGAGCGATGGCAATCAGTTCATCCGACGATGTTTCATAGACAGAGTGTTTGGACACACAATGTTCCATTGACAAATCGTTTCATTTGCAGCTCAGATTACCTTTTTTCTGTAATAAGTTGCACGAGACTGACGCAAGCAAAGTGGCGTGTATGGGCTGGTCAGGTGGGTCAACATTTTTGTAATGAGCTGTCGTAGACTGTCACCGCAAAACGGCGTGAATGCAGGCGGGGCGTGGGTTAATGCGCATCCGAGCAATACACGCGTGATGAAAAGGTTGCGTCAATGAAACATGTGTCCATGGAACGTGTATCCATGAAAAGTTGTCCACGAAACGATAGGGACCCCTCTCAAAGCCGCTCGACGGGCGCAATTGGATCGTAGCGTTGGCAGCGGGTGGACTCTAATTGATACTGAGCAGTAGAAAGTATTTATTTAAAACCAGAATACAACACAACCACAAACAGGTCCGCAACAAAGAAGGCAATTTTATGGTGCTTTGTACAGTCGGATGAGGTGACAATGTCAGCCGCAGACACCTTGGACGGGTGAGGACATGGCAGTCATCTCGAGGCTGCGCTGGCTGGGGTGGCGCTTTCGAGGAGACACCTGCGGTGGGCGCAATTGAAGAGAGTAAGCGGAGAACCCGTGCTACGTTAGGATTACACCGTCCGTCACAACTACGACGCCAGCAACGAGTCTTCGACCAGCGCGTTTGGCGTCCCGTCCCGCCCACGCGTCGAGGGAAGTTTAGAAACGTATGGCAACGGACGACGTCGCGGAAGCCAGCGTGTCGCGTCGTCGGATGTTGCGATCCCGGCGGCTGATGCCTGAAGTCCCGGTAAAGTTATGATTGAACGCGAGCGTTGCCGTCGTCGTGGCGTCCTGGCTACATAAGTTTCCGCGAACTGCCAAGCTGGAGGGCGACTTGCAGCAGAACGGGCGACTGGCACATTCACCACCGCTGCTGCTGCATAACTGCCGAGATTGCGGCTGGCGATGTCGCGACTTTTCTACGACTTCGCCCAGCGGAAATCGAGGGACCAGTCCTGAGGCGGTAAACACGCCATTCGAAGATGCGTTCCAGGCACCATATTTGCAGCGCAGGATCTGCGGGAGAAGCTCCTCCTTCGGCACTTGCTCGTTGCCTGTCGTTGTGCTTCGGTTGTGCAAGCTTGCGCGACACGGCTTCGAGCTGGCACTACATGGCTGCAACCAACCTATCACTACAGTTGAACCTCGATTTAACAAAACTCGATTTCACGAATGTCCCGATTTAATGAACCAATTTGGATTCTCCGCGCAGCGTATACGCAAGGTCCCCCTTCCTCGATCTTACAAAGTTCCCGATTTAACAAAATAATTAGCGGGTCCCAGTGACTTCGTTGAATCGAGGTTCAACTGTATACAGTAAAACCAACCTAAAACTATAGTGATAGGTAGAACCTACCACCATACAGTACAACCATTCACATCTCGTTTACCCGATTTATTGCTACCTTAATCGCACGTGCCGGTATTAAAAGCACTACGAGTTCATCTCACTGAAGGGGGTGTTTCACCAAATATCGACCAAAACTTTCCCACAAAAGATATGCGTCCAAAAAAGAAAATGCAAATGTACAGCGAATTGCTAGGCAATTGTGTTGCCTACGTTTTAGCATTGCTACCGTTTATCTCGTCGTTTGGCAGCACGTCTAGCCTGTTCAGCCAGATGCCTATGTTCACGGCGCTCTTTGTCAGATAAGTTAATGCGTGGCAAGCATACACTTGAAATCACAATCCCGCTGATATATCGTTAGCCAACCAGCGTCGAGCACATCACTCCTCTCGCACCCTATAACCAACTGACGTCGAGCCTCGCGGCCACGCTTTTATGCAGCCTCCAATTTTGGGCTTTACGGAATGCTGAACATCTAGCCAAAGAATGTTTCACGTCATTAAAGGCTGAACCGCATGTAAGCGATTTTGCAAGCGGCGAGACGAGCAACGGCGCAAGCAGAGAGACAAGCAACAACGCAAGCGACGAGCGACGGAGATTTTTAACTGCCACTCATCGCCTTGGTCACTTGCTCCCGTCGCTTTCATGTGGTTTGCCTTGTTGCGCAACTGACCGAGCAACAGCGAGACAGGTCGACGTCGCTTGTCTCGTCACTCGCCAAATCGCTTACACGCGGTTTATACTTAAGATTCATTCCATATTTGTTCCTGCCAAGGGACTAACAATATGTTATGGATAATTAAGGCTTTGGATCTTTTTTGCATACCTAACGTTTTTAGTTACCAAAAGAGGAAACACAACTTCAAGTAGAAACTTGCCAGCCACCACTGAAACCCGCTATGGTTACCAGAAGCCATGCCTGGCATTGCTTAAAGGGACCATGAAATTATCTTTCAACTTCTTCCTCCTCAACTCAAAAGCGAAATCACGTCGTCGTGACATAGAATTTTACCGGAATCGGAGGTTCTCCCAGCCGTTCGAGGGTCGGCGGGGTTAGCCGTCCGCGTTCCTCGCATCCAATGTACTAATCGTTGACAAATGTCGAGCTACCAGGACAGCCCTCCCAGCCCAATTGCTGACATGGTCGGCCTTCCTCGACTGGTCAGTCCGACTAATTTTGCTTTCATCGATGCAAATAAGAGTAATGCCAAATTGTTGATTTTGACGGTGCCTTTTAAACACACCGTGAAACTTGTCATTTGCAAGTGTAACAGCACTCGTTGGCCACAAATGCGAATCCAAATATTCGTTGGCTGATCGATTGCCGACAAGTGCATACGGCCGAAGCGCTCCGGCTGACGTGCTTGGGCACCAGGAATCTATCAATGTGAAGTGGCGGCGAGTTTTCGAAGGAAAGGAGGTAAGACATGGTCCGCTATATTTTCAAAATATAGTGCCGAAAGGTGAGGCTCTTGGCTCCCCCACCAGACTTACGGGATTATTTTCAGCTGCAAAAATGAACTATGCACTGCCGGATGCCCATACTAGTTTTTTTTGTAGTCCACTAAACAATATGCAATTAGTAAAATCCTAATCTAAAATAATTGATTCCAGCCCAGAAGTAATTTTTGGACATGTCGGGAAGTTCTCTCATCTTTGTTTTTCGTTTCGCGTACTGCGACATTTCCAATGAATGTCAAGCCACAGTGGAGAGATGGAAGGGGAAATATGAGAGAGGGAGGGGGTTCGTCTCGAGATCTCACAACAGCTTGCTTGTGCACCAAGCACTACTATATAATCTGCCCCCGTTATAATTCCTTCCACTCCTGCGTTTGCTTCACGCTTTGCGTTGAATTGCTCTGTATCATTCGGGCTGTATTCAACCATCCAGTGCCTTTGCTGAATTCATGCCTTTATCCACCGTGGTGAAAATACTGAAATAGCGTTACACTTAACTGCAATACGCAGGTTTACCTGGCCCCACACGCAAGCAGTTTTTGGATTTGTGGGCCAGGGCATTACGCATGAATTTTCACAAATAAAACCATCGTTATGAGGTTCTTCTACTATATTATTATTTTGTGGGTGTATTTATTTTTATTGAAGCGTGCCAGCACAAAGCCTCATAGGTTGTTCCCGGACACTATAACACTGATGTATTTTTATTATTTGTGTCAGTATTTCTATAATATTTATTGTTTATTTTTATTCCTATTATATTATTTACATGGCCACTTATTATCAGCTTGCTCGTGCTTTGATCCAAAGCCTATTTGCAGGGATTTCCCTGTTTGGAGTTGCTTCAGATCAGGCTTATCTCCGGAACCGGAAAAGATCGATCTAGCCGGACCGCTTTCTTCTTCCAGCTCCCGAGGTGGGAGGGGAGACCCACCCTGCACCTGGAGTTTCTTGCCACCTCCGGGGAAGTGGGACTCCAGCGCTCGGGGGAGCTGTCTGCAGGGGAACCCGCTTCCACAGGATGGATGGCGAGGAAGCGCTGCTTCAGGGCCACTGTGAGCCGTCCCGTCGAGTCACAGGGCAGCGTCGGGGTGAAGGGCTCCGCACGTAGCGGCGTACCGCTTGGAGACCTGCGCGGGGAATGGACACGTCCAGCTGAGAGGAGTGCCCCAGGGGTCGATTTCGGTCAAAAGCGAGAGCATTCTCGGCATTGACTGGACGTGGCACCGATAGCTTGCGTGGAGTCAACGAATGAAAGGTTTTTTTACCCGGTCGCAAGTGGCCAATAGTTTCGTGAGAACATCCCACCGATGTCTAAATAGCGAAAGATATCTTGCAGGCTCTGACGTGCTTATCCCTAGTACTCCTTCGTGCACTGGTCGACGGCAGCTTGTGTACGGTGGCGGAACAACTTGAGATTTGCAAGTTGAGCGCGGGTTATTGTTGACTTCCAACGTGAAATAGCAGACGACTACGACTTCAGCCTGCGTCCGTACTCGCTTTGCTGCGTCGGTTCGTAGCAGATGATCAATATTCTTTTCTGGTCTGTTAGGGAATAACCTACGGTGTTCTTTTTGTTTTATTTCCGTTTGCAAATGACGCATGGTGGCAGACGAACCGTGTTCCTCGCTCGCATTTGCAAAACAGAAAGAACACTGGATGCCACGCAGAGTTCAAGTTGCAGCTTAAATTCTGCAAAAGAGGCTCCGCTAAAGAGCACAATTAACTCTGTTCACGCTGAGGAGTTCTGCTGTGCCAGCGACCCTCCTCTGTGAGACTAATGCTCGGTGGCAGGTGCAAGATACCATCGAGGTGACTTCAAGCAACTGCAAGTGGTGATAGAAGCAGATGTGTTGCACTGCCCCCACAAACTCTATTGTTGCTCACTCCACGGGCGGAAAATTAGACCTCGCTCTGTTGGTAGCCAAGATCCATAAAGTTAATAAATAATCTAGAGGAAAAGGTCCCACGCACTCCGGACGATTCGGAACGGCAGGGCTTAGAAGCGGGCATCGGTGGACCCAATGAGTGATTTCGATGGGCCCATAACGCTGGCAACACCTTAATATACGCAGAGAAGCAGGAAAAAACTCTCCGTAAGTTTTGCACCTGGGTCTTTTCTAGCTCACTCTGTGGAATAACACCGCTGGTGTGCATCGTATAAAAATAAATAAAGTTGACAAGCACTAGAACAGGGGCGGCCAGGTTGGCCCGGCCTAAGAGCTGCAAACAAAACCACGAAATCCCAAGAGCCGCAGGGGGGGGGGGGGGGGTGCAAACTTTTTACAGAGCAATAAACGAAACTCGAACTACTTTCAATCTATCCGAGTCAAAATCAGTCCAACCGTACGTAAGGTAGCAGTAGTACAAGACTACCAAACCGCAACCTGTCTTTTGTTTCAAAACGCGTTCCCTTTCTCTTTTGGGGAAGTGCTCGTGTGACCGGGAGGGAGGCGGGGGAGGGGAAAGGGTTAGGGGAGGGAGCCGCGAGCCGCACTTCAACACCCGAGCTGCATGTGGCTCGCAAGCCGCAGCTTGGCCACCCCTGCACTAGAACAACAACTCATTGGGGCAAAACAAATACGCCTAACCTATTGTGTGCTTTCTTTCTCCACTCTTCTGTTGTTCTCTTTCTCATTCTTTCTCTCAAAACCATCGATGTCAGCACTCAGGATTCACTGCGTTTTGCTCCTGCCTTTACCTCCATGCCAAAATCGGACTGCAGGCATACCTCAGCCTGCAACGAGCGCGTTCCGGTTTTACGAAATGTGTTTCGGAAGAGTCGCACAGGCCCAGCAATAGACTACTTCTATAAGTCTTGGGGCAAACACTGCACGTGTTACATCCTGGGATCCGGTTGACCAAGGATCAGAGCGGTATGGTTTCAGTTTCGATTGCCTCGTTGATTGCCTCGCTTTGTACGTAGATTGTACAAAGCATTGATTTCTGCTGGTTTCTTGTCTGCACAAGCGTCTTGTAGGCGTCGCTCGACATGTGCCTCGAGCAGGGTAGGTTTTGTTGGCTTGAAGCGATTTTATTATTGTTAACATTGAGCGCAAAGATATAATCGTATGGCGGGGCGGAGTAAGGTATCATCCGCGCACGTTTCCACAAACGCTGATGCGTCAGGAACCCGCCCCTGGAAACTTTCCGTATTGTCTACATGCAAGCAGTGTGTAGGTAACTTGAATTGGCCAATCAAAACCGAATCTTAATGGCCAACTGGTACCCAAGGTGCATAGCGTGGCATTCCGCTGCTAGGATCATTTCGAATCTGGAAGAGGCCTATTGTCGACTGCGGGGATCTTCGCAGCTCTTGACATTGAGGAGCCCCCATTACCTCAAAGGGCAGCCGAGATACCCTTCTCGGTGTGGGCGTAGATGCAATAAAGCAGTGTAGATGCCTGTAGACCCTACAAACCATGATATGCACACTATAGTCTGTTGCAGGTTAAAGGACACATGCAAAGAAAAGAAACGTTTTTTGAACAGCCTAGATGGAAAAAGAATGTTATAAAATGAATTTACAACGAAGAAAGAAAATTTTTAGAGCTATGTTTACGGCGGAAAACGAATTTGTAGTTGGTGCCCGCGGGAGCCGCCACTGGTCACGTGGTAGACCTAAGCGCCGCCGCCGCCGCACTCTGATCGTTGTGTGCCGCCGCTTCCACGCGTTTCTCCACGCCGCCACCGCCGCCGCACAAGTTTGCGTGCTCCGGGCGTCGCCGCGCGTCATCTGACCGGCGCACAGGTCTATCACATCTGCTTGCGTTTTTTCAGGAGCTTCCTTTGAACTCTAAAAGTTACTTGTTATTCTGTTTTTTGTTGCACTTAAAACGAAGATGAATAAGTAACTTTTTGGGACCATAGGAAGCTTCTGAAAGATTGCAAGTACCGCGTAACAAATAGGGGCCAGTCACGTGACAAATATGAACCACTTTTCCGCGGCGCCCTGCGGCTCAACTGCAAATTCGTATAGCGCTGCAAATATAGCACTAAAAATTTTCATTTTTCATTGTAAATTCGTTTTATGACTTCCTTTTCACAACCCGGCTGTTTAAAAAGAAAGATTTTTTTCCTTTGCATGTGTCCTTTAAGGAAAGTGAGGCGAGCCCCTCCCTCACAAAGCCCTCTGCCTGCTACGATCGGCGATTTTCTCCTCTCCAGCATTCTGTTTGCTAAACTTCAAGATGAGGAGAAATTTTAAGAGGGAGCCTGTCCTGTTCTTCTTAACCTGCAACAGACTACCATAAGGAATATTTGGCTCATAGTCGTGTATCAGCGAGTAGCATCAGACCTGCTGAAATGGTGCGTAGACTGAAAAAAGCACTTCTCTTGGTGGCAGAGACAGTTGAGGAAATTGTAGAGCTGGAGGATACACCGGGTTGTTAGGAGCCCAGACTGAGAACCCACTGTTCACCCTATTGCCACCGAATTGAAGAATGTGGGGCGAAGAAGTGAAACCGAAGTTTCAAAATGGACTCGAAAATAAACAGAAGACAGATTTTGGCTACAAGCCACTGCTGCCGGACAGTATGGTGCATGCGCATACATCTCGACAGTTGCCGCTGCTTATGACAATCAGATGCGAACACGAAAGCAGATGACGCTGCTTGCTACAGCCTGTCATCGAGAGTTTCACTACCCGAGAGCAATAACAGAAAACAAATGCACTCCACCCGTTTCCGTTTTCCGACTGGCCGCCTTACGTAGGTTGAATACGACTTTTTGCCTTTAAGCTCGTAGCTCCTGCAACTACAGTAAACTTCGTTAATTCGACCTCGACGGGACATTGAAATTTGGTCGAATTATCCAAATGATTGAATGACAAAAAGGACAGAAAAGCGGTTAAAATTAAACTTCCTTTTTTGTCTGAAGTACTCGCAGATGGTCTGCTGCCGTCTGCGCTTAAAACGAGTGTCGAAAAGCATGCTCAGGAGAGCAAGCGTTACTAAAACGTCACACCCCCAAAATATTGCGTACTAAAAATAAAATAAAGTTTCACGAGTCGACTTTGGCGCCGGGCAGCCAGACCGTCAATGACAGAGAAAGTAACAACAGCAACAACAACAAAAAAGCAGCGAACCCGACCTTCCCGACGCGCAGACAGACTGCACCGAACGACGCTGACAGAAAAGCGCTTTGAGTCGTGCGCGCTGTCTCCGCGCCTGGCAGAACGGCTATGTTTTCCGCGCTACTCCATGCCAGATTGGTTGCGCTGGCTCGTGCTCGTGTCATTCGCCACCGTCCACCTCATCGGCGTGAGGAGCAGGCGCATATTTGCGCATGTTCAGGCTTGCAGGAAAGGGCCCGTGTTTCGCTGTACGTTGGTGGTTTTTCTGCTGTGGTGCCGTGCAATGTGAGCCCGCGCGCATTCGCTCGAACGGATTATCCAATGCGGAGTCTTCTTGAGTTCAAACTATCGAACTTTTCCTCCCACAGATATGTGTGGGCGCTCACCGGGACTTTTGAACACGATCGGAATTGAAACGAAAAGTCGAATTAACCGAGTCCGAACTAACGAAAGTTTACTGTACTAAACTTTCAGAATCTCATCTCGACCCCTAGCGCTACATTACGGTGAAGCCACAGCTCCCAGCAATGCAAAGTTTATTTTTGCATTGCGAGATACAGTGAAACCTTTCCGTCGGTCAGCACCCTGCAATTCAGAGACACTTGTTGACTTGTCACACAGACGAAGGAAGGGGTGCACACACATTGTTTCTGTTGCTTGGCACTGTGTAGTCCAGAGAAATCACTGCGCACACATAATGGAACACGCACAGGCAGTGCAAGACGGCAGAGGCAAGCGTCGCAATCGGAAAGTTCCAAGCCGCAGACTCACTTTTTGATCTTTCTCAGTTTGACCGTCCCCAGGCCCTTAAGCATTTCTTGGTACAGCTGCTCCTGGGTCTTCACACCAGGTGGTCCCCCAATGCTCTGCACACAAACAGAAGAAGGTGCTCTGCACTCGACGAGAGTAAGGCACGCTAAACTTCCGAGAGTTTAGACAAATATCAACACCGCACACCCAACTGGACTCCTGCACTACTACTTTGAATGCATTCGTCTTCTGCGCCATCCATTCGATACAAGGTAGTTGGTCGTAAAACCTCGGCTAAGTGAGACACTTCTAATGTTCAATGTGTCTATTGCCCCAAGTGCCCCGAATCCACTTGCCGACTCGGTTAAACAACTGCTTTTGTTTTGGGTTAACTTCCAGTGCGCCTGTTTATCCGAGTCTGAAAGAGTGCATTGAATGTTTTGTTCAATCCCGTTAGTTTGCTGTGTTCTGTATCCTGCGTCTGCGAGGGCCAAAATGTCCGAGGTATAATTTAAATGTATACAAATGAATGAAACACCCGGAGGGAACCTCTGGGTTCTGGGTAGATGAACAGCAGTGCAACGAGGCTCTTATGATTTTTGGATGGGGATAATTACAATTGGTTTTTCTTCTAAGGCAGAAGATCCCAAATTTCGCGATTTCGATAAAAATGAATCTGCCTTGAATGAAAGCAGAGCATACAGCATAGCCTGTAGCAGGTTAAGAAAAGCAGCACAAGCCTCTCGCACAAAGCTCTCTGCTTGCCACAATTGGTGGTTTTCTCGGCTCCACTCATCTCATCTCAAGCGTTCGCTCTACTAAATTCCAAAGAGTGCAGGGCTTTGTGGGAAGAGCTTGTCCCACCATTGTTATCGTGCAACAGACTCTGTGCTTGGCTCATAGCTAGCATGGATGCATGGCTTAGACACGTTAAAGCACAAGCTAAACTTCGAATACAGTTCACGTAAGGCATGTTCCAAGGAAGCACACACAAGGGGTATGAGCTTGCCTTTGAGGATCTGGGAACCACCTTGAAGCCGCAAGTCGCCGTGGGTGGAGGGAGGGGGTGGGGGCGGTGGTGGCGGCGGGGCCACAGATCCCGACGGAAGGGCCGGAAGCACCAGGGGACGGGTGGCCGAGGAATGAACGGCTTGTGCCAGGGCCGCTGCACGGAATGGGAAAAGCGGAATTTAGGAAACAGTCGAGACTCTTTAAGGTTTTCAGAGAAGCTTGGAGCCTTCTCACAGACCAATCACTCCAGGCACAAGGATAACGATGGGATGGAGGACAATTCAGTTCTAAAATGCTGCTACGACGCAACAGTCTAGCGGTACTCGCATAGTACGGTGTGCCCGACAACAATTTCGCTTCAGACTGAGAGTTCTCACTCACTGAGTGTTCCTTCAAAACCTAGATTCGGCGTCAACTCTTTCGTGCTACACTTAGTGTTGCTTCCACACTGCTGTGAGAGAATGCTGGCTTCTTCTTGCATCTCATTTGCATGCAGAACTAGTTTGACTGAGTGGGAGCACTGCAGAAGCTATGCTAGTAGGTTCCTCAGTGCATCACAGTCCACACTCGACGTCAACTGTTGGTGGATCCGAGTGATGGCTTCTTTGCTGCTCAAACCCGAAGATTTTTTGTTCAGGGTCCTTGAAATCTCTTGAAATCGTAAACCTTGTGCTCACCAGTTCTGCTAAAAAAAAAAAAACAAAAAAAAAACTGGTGACAGCACGGTGGTTTGTCAACAAGAAACTGCAGAATATGGATAGTGCGCTGCTCTCGTGTCACAAAGAGTGCCTTACCTCTCTGGCAAGCGATTAGCTCCTCCAGCCGCACCCTGAGCTGCAACACCTCCTCGCGGAGTGCAGACACCTCCCTGCTGTTAGTGATGCAGGGGGCGTGGGGGAGACACCGACTGTGCCGCTGGGAGTTTCCCAACACCCAGGACCATGCTCTTGAAGGCCCTGGGACACGTGCAGTGGGGGAGAGAGGATATTAGGATGGAGTTCTCAAATCGGTTCTCCTAATTTAACCACAAAAAGCCGAAAGCCACCTCAGTCATTAATCAAGCTAAAGTAGAGGTAAAAAACCCAGCTTAACAATGAATGCATGCGTTCTGACTGAAGGAACACACGCCCAGCTTCCACAAATGGCAATGACGACCGACATTAACATCCTGCAATCTACTTGAAACCTTGGATCACGATTCTTAACGTACACATAAAGTTCCACAAACATGGCCTACTCATGAGTGGTGACTTTTGAACGGTTTCAGTCAGGTTAAAGTTATGTCGTTGAAGCAAAGCACCAAAAACAGAGTGCAATGGGCTTTCTCTTCAGTACCAGTCATTATCCTCTTTAAAACTGCCAACCAGTTCAACCAGTCGTCCTTCGAACAGCGTAATATTTGCGCAAATATTGTCCCTACTTAAAGGCCGACGTACAACCTCGGTTTTCTGCAGGGAAGATAATCCTCTTAGCACTTCCCTCTCCTAAGCTGCGGGGGGAGCCAGGTTGGGGCAAGGTAAAGCGTGGAGAGGATATAGGAAAGGAGGTGGCGGGCAAAGTGAGAAGCGCGGTGTACGTCGGCCTTTAAGCAATGTTTCAGACGGGTCTCTCGCCACGCTTCCCCAATGTTTCAACACCACCCAGAATTTTCTCGACTTGTTGTGGGGCCAAGTCAAGTGACCCAACTTCAGCCATCTTGGCACCTAAAATCACCAGATTTGAATCGTCCGATGCTATACCGAAAGCCGCAGGAACTGGTTTTCCATCCACCAGGAAATGTTAAAACCATCTGCGACATAGCAAAACCAGTGTCAGCCTGGGGTCCTCGGCGCCACATCTCAAGCTCAAGAAGTCGTAAGATCCAATCGAAAGTATCGCCAATTGTGCCTGCCCTAGTGACAAAATGGCAGTGTTCAAGAGACGACCTGGGAGCGTAGCTTACATAGTGCCCCTGTTACGTCCAAGAGACAGGACTGCAACAACATGCTGCACGAAATGTTTGCTTCTGCGACGCGTGTCGTTGCTGCTTTGGCGACTTTTTGATGCATGGGTGGTGTAGCACACTGTTGTCACCGAAAAGGTGAAAACGGAAGGGGGATCTTCAGCCTCCAGGGCGAGCTTTTTACCTTCGACAATGCTTCAGCTGTCTCGAGCGCGCATCTGCATAGCTAAAGCACAGCAGAAGGCACGGAGCACATGCCGGGGGGCCGAGCGTTAGTACGACCCACCCCGCAGTTCTCGCTCTGTCGGCAACTGTAGTACGTTGAAACTCAAGAAGAGCAGGAGGCGGAGCCCTTCCCTCTTTCCACATTAGTGCAGCAAGAGCTGGAGTTCACTCTCCCTCTCCAGCATTCGCTCTGCTGATGAGGAAAGGAAGGAAGGACTTGCTGTTCCCGAGTTGCAGCAAACCACAGAGACCAGAGGAAAACGCCTCCCCACAAGTGGCTTTGCGCTACAAAAATGTCCGATGTCGCGGGAGTCAACGATGAAAGCCCACCTGAGTGTAATGCCCTTGCGGTTCAGGGGGCGGTCGAGGTGGGAGAGGCGACTTGGCAGGGACGACCGGGGTGCTCTGCTCCCCAGGGATGCCATCAGGCACCAGGCACTGGACACTGCACGCACGACGCATTTGGAAGTCGTCATTCATTTACTAACGCAGAATGCGTTGGCTGGATTTCATGTGAGCGTGGCACTCGAGCGTAGCATTCATTGCCACGCTCGAGTGTTGACAAAAAGTGCAACAAGCGGGCAAAGGCGACAAAGCATACATAGCCCTTTAGCAGGCAATGTATAAGCACCCAAACAAAAGGCACGCTCAGCCATAACTAACCCTACGTAACCATAATGAGGTGTAATTAATTGTAACCCTAGAACCCGTAGACAAAGCCAAATGTTTACATACTGCTACTAGGGGCTGCCTAAAAGGTACTACACACCCCTCCGTATCCAACAACATTTGTCAAATAAAAAATCAGCAGAACCCATCCTTTGGGAATGATTATCTACGTTAATGCGAATAGCATCAAACGGTGCGGAGTTATGCGCGTTCGTCAGGTGGCCGGCACACTCTAGATACGCCAGCCCACTCTGAGGCGATTCTAAATTTGTTGACACTTTCACAGCCCTGCGCACGATCTCCGCAGCCCAGCACGTGCGTTTGTGTCACTTAGGAAGGCGAGCAAAGCACGCGCCATACGCACAAACACTCAAAATGGTACCGACCAGACTTTCTGGCGTCTCAGCTAGTCTCAACTAACGGTACTCTAAACGGTTGTTTATATCTTACCATAGGACGCGCTTTACAGCGCTGTCACAGCTACCGGTGCGCGCGCGTTCCATGCACGAGGGCCATTCCGCTCTCGTGAGGCTGAGCACGGCCGCTACATCACCCTCTCCCGAGCGCGGGAGAGGGTGAGCTAGCGGCCGTGCTCAGCCTCACGAGAGCGGAATGAGCCCTCGTGCATGGAACGCGCGCACCGGTAGCTGTGACAGCGCTGTAAAGCGCGTCCCATGGTAAAGATATAAACAACCGTTTAGAGTGCGTTGAATGACTGCCTTCATAGCTCTGTGGTTAGCGCGTCTGCCTGCTGATCAAAGGGTCAACGGTTCGAATCCCAGCCGGCGCCGGTCTTTTTTATTTATTTATCGACCCGCGGCGTAAGAGGTTAGATAGCCAGATAGATAGATAGATAGATACATAGACGAAAAGTGCGTGAAGTATCCAAAGAATGCTATTCGCATTAAAAAGAATGTAAGAACATGATAACTAGGATCTCAAAGTAGAATAGGGAACAACATACTGTAGTGTCTGAAGAAGCCCGTAAAAAGAGACATACAAAAATTGGACTGTATTCCCCTCCGATGCGTTCCCATCGACATTCTTTTTTGTCCACTGCCATAGTACTAAGTTTTTGTTGATGCCCCGGTGTACCACTAAAAAAACTTGCTGACCGTTTGTCAACACCAAAAAGTTCAAAGAGAAAATAGAATAAAACGCTATAAGACAGCTAGAGAAAGGAACTGCGTACAAGATAGGACGACAAGCCACAGTAATTATATGACACATTAAAGTGATTACAAAAGCAGCTATTACCTTTGGAAGTAATACCCAATAGGACATATTTGCCAAATTAACCAAGTGACAAGGAGAATGCAGGAAATGTAGGTAAAAGTGCTGCACGTGCTCACTTACAGTGCGAGAAACTGAGAGTAAATAATCAAAATAAGGCACTGATTGATGCACGGGCTAAACGTCATCAGTTTTCAGGATTTTGCTTCCGAACAGTCACTGCTGCATGTGTCTAGCAAGTGCGGCACGTGTTCCTCCACCCTGAGCATGCCCCTTGGTGCTTGGGTAGCTAGCAAACGGTGTTACTTTCTGGACACCAAGTAGTAAAGAAAACTAAAACTGAACAGTCTTTGACCTGGAGTAGTTTTTCTTGCAAACAACTACAATTTACTCTCGGCAATGTGCACGTTGGGAGGTAAACATGAGAGCAGAACGCGGAATATCAGAAGCGCTGACATCGGTGGCTCCGAAAGAAAGGACGAGAAGGAGAGCGACAGAAAAAGAGAGCAAACTATACGATGGGCAAGTTCGTTTTGTCACGAGTTGAGGTTGTTTTAGCGCTCGTCAACTTTATTTGCTTCTACACAATGCGTGATGCCAGTGTTTTTGGGCAAACTAAAGCCACGAGAACACTAGTTACAGATTGTGCAAGTGATGTATCCTTGCTTCTTTGTGAATAGCAAACCTACGTCTGTAATATGGTCTCATCGAAACCACCAATGTTCACACCTGTGACCAGTCGTTCTGAAGCGGCCAAAGTGCATGGGACCATCTCTCTGGATTATTATGTTAACATCTGTAGTTGGTGACAAGCTAGGAGTTCAGCGAAAGCCTCCTTTCCAGCATCCACCCTGCTAAGGGGGAAAGAGGAGGGAGGAGCTTCCCCTGAGCTCTTAACGTGTCACAGACTATAGGTGACATTCACTTTACATTACTCGCTAGGTGGAGCTGGCATCGACCACCACGGTCGCCATCTTCGAGGTCTCTTTCTATTCCACGTAGCTGTCGGCTGTCGTCTGCCGGAGCTTTCAGCGTGGTTTATAGCAGCATTTTACAACTTTAAAGGGTCTTTTTGGTCAAAACTGAGTTCCTTTTTTGCTTTTGAAGCGAGGTAAGAATATTTTTTGTGTTGTTAGTTTGTTTATGTCGCTAGCGGACTTGTCCACTGCGACCGTGTTGCTCTATCAGCTACGTGCAGCGCTCTGTTAAAAGGACACTGACCCCGCCCCCCCCCCCCACCAAATTTTTTTTAAACATTTTTTGCCAGGCGATTTAACATGGTGTTAGAAGATTACCCAATCAACATTTTGCTACAGTGCAGCATATATTTTAAATGAAGTAAAAAAATGCAACTGCTTGAAACCAATACCGAAAATGGACTGGGGGAAGAAGAAATATAGTGGAGGAGAGCGTTGCTAAAAATCATGTAACTATACACCTTTCCAAAAAATGCTCCTAGGCCGCCGCCATGTTGCTGATGCTGATGCGGCTGGTGCGACTCGCGCGCCCTCTATCAGCTAGAAATTTTCTGGCACTCTCTTGGAGCTGTGAAGACCCGCTCAGCGCGGTTCTCTACCTGTGTTTTTGCGGTTTTGCATTCGACGTTTTCTCGCCCCTCTTGAAAGTTTCCACTTAATTTTTTTTATGCGTGCTGCGTACCCTTTCTGTGTTATCTTCCATTGTGCGAAATAAGGCTGGTAAGTGCCTGCCATTCAAGCTTTTCTGCTTGACATTCACGGGAAACGAAGAAGGTGAAGGACGTCGAACGACCCTCGACGCGATTTTGCGAACATTGTTCTCCCCCTCCCAGAGATAATCCGCGTAGAATCCTCAGTCATCTCCAAAAATAGTCGTCCGGGTTGGGGTGGGAAACGGGTCAGTCGCGTTCGATCCTTTGACTTGGTGCTGTTGTGAAAAAGGAAGCTCTCCACGAAACGTGCCCCAAAACGAAGTCATCTTGGATTCCGTCCGATCGTCAAGACGTGACTGTCGTCGACTGTGACTGTGTTATTTGAGATCTTTCTCAAATAAATTCTTTTCGGATAACGCTGCATCGTGTGGTACGTACAATATATTGTTCGAATGTTAACACTTTCTAAATTGTATGTCCGTGTCCTGTCCATCGGTAAACACGTTATTTGTGAGCGTGAAAATGCATGCCTTTCGGCTCTCTTCTGTTGTAATCTATTTTTGACAGCTAAGCGCTTTGTCGTTTGTGATGCGGCGAATCGCGCGGAGCCGTCAAAACTTATCGTAAAAAACACACACAAAAACTAGAACTATACATTCAAGTCGCATTCGTTCTGTCGCGTGCGTACCCAACAAAAATAGTGTATAGGTTTTTTATTGCTTTTTTTTTCTTCTTTCAAATGTGGTACAATGCTTTCTCAATGACCTCGGGAAAATACGTGCACCATGAAACACAATATACAGCGGGAAAAGACGAGAATTTATCCGCCAGCAGTGTTTGAAACTGCGCCTACGGAGGCTACGCCTATCGAAATCACAGCTCCACTCGGTTAGGGTTAGCAGGGACGCCGGTGAGAGTCTAGCCTCAAACCCAGTGACTGGGCTGGAAAACGGTTTGCTGCCCCTGGGGTCGAGTAATTCTTGGAAAGGTATATAGAGCTTTTTTTTTTTTTTTCAGTCACCATATTTGCAGAAGTTACAAAAAATGGGTATTATATTTATTTTTCTATTTTTAATACTGAGTGCGAGCCTTCGATGCCCCACGTCTTTGATTACATTTGGTGGTTGTGCCTAAACCATAGAAAACAACACGTGACCATAAAAAAGAAAGCGAGACACGACTCAAACCGGCCAGTTCTTGATCGGCGGTTTTCGGTGGAAAGAAAACGAATTTCGAGCTGCAAATTCTGTTCTGTGTAGGTGGGCTCTCATGTGTCATGTACAAATCAAAACCTTGGCGAGCACAAATACCCTTTCAGTGTATCAAGGTGTTAACGCTCCATGTCGCATGCCGTGCCCACGGTGATAGCTTGTGCTCTTTCTTCCTTCCTTTGGCCATGCTTAAATACCGTGTTGCTCCACCGCCTGTGTCGTACATCGTGCCTACAGTGTTCATTCTTGTGCAGAAACATACCGTGCGGCTCACCATGTACGCCGTTAATGAAAAATGCGGCACATTGTTCAGTAGCGAGTGGCACTTCTTTTCATGGTTGAGGCTGCCATCCTTTCACACGTGTTAAGGCCCGTTCACACGATGCATTTTTCTCGCGCATCTAGTGTCGCGAAATGTAGTTTCGCGAAATGGTTGCGCCGTCTGAACGAGTCCGAGAAGGACGCGCGCATCTAAAAAAGTTGCGCGCACACCTCGCTTCTGGAGCGAGCTTTTGCTGAAACTTTGCCGAGTCCTGTCAATCACTCTGAGGGCGCCGCCAATGGCCGCTCAGAAACGCTCTCACGTGGCCTTTGAGGGGGAGCGAGCTGTTTGAGAAGACCACTTCACTGCCGGCGTTGTAGCCGAGCCAAATCCGAAAAAAACCGAAACCACGAACGATGGATACTGCCGGCGCTTCCGCAAGCACGTCAAGCACCACTGAAGGAAAAGTGAGTAGCATATCGGAAAAAAATCCAGCGATGGACGAAGACAATTAGCGGGAGTTGACCAGATTAGAATAGTGCTCATAGCGTTGTTGTCGCGACGATACCGCTGGATAAGAGAGCATCGAGTAAATTGAAACCAAGTTTGCTTTGTTTACAAGCGAACGTGAAACCATGTGCGCTCTCTGAAACAGTTGGCACAGTAAAATCGGGGCAGACATGGGCGCCGAGAAGTAACCAGATTGGGCACGTAGCGTTTCTATGAAGACCATGTGCATTGATAGGAGCTTTGGCAATGAATTGGCTGCGTACGGGCTCGGCGCCGGCACATGTCCTGCACGTACAGGTTGCCGCCTCAATCGGCTTTGCGCACATGCGAGATCGCTCCAAGTAGTGCAGTATGTGAGAAAAAGAAAATTAAAGTGAACTGACTGCATAAAATGCGCAAAGCAGGTCCCCAGATAAATAGCGATCTGATTCGGAGCTCACTCAAAACGGTGCATCGGTGTGTGTGTGTCACGTTCGGAAATACTGGGTGGTCCGGATGGCAGTGGTTTCGATAAATCTCAAAAAGTCATTTTGTTAGCTACGGCACTGTAATTGACCACGTAATTTTGCCTGTGTGGTTGCGTGTTTTCAACTGAATGGTCAACACCGAAACTATTTTCGCGAGTCTAAACGTCATCGTTGTTGCTCGTGAAGTGGTACGTGTGAACGAGCACATTTCGCGAAACTTGAGTGTCGCGAAACGGTTGCGCGCCTAAAAGATGCATCGTGTGAACAGACCTTTAGTCACCACTGTTGGGGTGAGGAAAAACCCACTTTTGCAAAGTTTTCGTCGATAGGGCTTTTCTGCATGTGGTTACAGCACCCTACAACCATGCAGCTCACCATCGCTAAAACGAGCCGCCTTGTTTTACCGATGGTGAGTGGGCCGCCCTGTTCTGTTCAAGGAACGGGGCTTTTTCAACGATATGAAATTAACACGCACGACCCAATGGACGGCCGTACACCCAAGCCAATAGAACCGTGCGCCAATGCAATGAAAAAAGAGAGAGAGAGAAAAAAGAAGCGTCTTGAAGATGGCGGTTTGATGGTGGCACTTTCTGGGACAATCGAACCTCAGGCTCAGTGGATACAGGAGCGGATCCAGAATTCCGTTTTGGGGGGGGGGAGGGGTTTGTAGGGATGCTATTCTCGCATTCTTTCGTGTGCACCGGGGGGTCCACCCATGTCAAATTGCCCCCCAAGAGGGGGGAGTCGACTTTGTTTGGGGGGGTGGCCGCCCCAGTTCCCCCCCCCTTGGATTTGCCACTGAGGGGATACCACCTATATGTGTGTGTGAGACTGTCACTGTCAGTCGTGGAAACTGTCACCACAGCCTCAAAAGAAAAAGAGGGAAGGAAAGAGCCATGCAGATCACTGACCTCGAGGATATTGAGCGTGCTGCACAGCCAGCTTAGACACCGGTACGGAACAGTGTGGAACCGCGACGTGCGCTTGACGGGCATCCTGCCGCACGCCTCCTAGGCGCTCGTCTGGAGTTCAGGAGAAGAACGGAAGAGTCGTCACACAAGCATCCTCACAAATCGAGCATGGAGCGCAGCGCAAAACATGCGGCAACGTCAACAACACAGGTGTCGGAGCATCCTTGACTTCTATGCAACTGCCGAGGCAACAGAGGAATTAGCAAACCCAACACCCAAAGCAAAAAAACAAAAATAAAATAATTAGGAACACGAAAAAGCACGAAACAAGGACGAACACCCAGTGGCAGCAATGTTCAATGGCAATTTTTCGAGACTGGGCCAGCCATTGCTCGTCATGTTTTATTGCCACACTCGTATTAGTCCTCTTAATTATGTCATTCTGTTTGTCCTCGAAGCTGTGAACAATTCCTAGTCGTCCTTGACTAGGCGTGCACCACGCAAGCGTTACGAAAGATAACGACAAATTACTTTTTCGGGCAGTCAAAAACGCCCGAACGTTGTTTGACGAGATCGGTATGAACTCAAACAATGCACGTAAGCTGTAATGACAAAAACGAAGTAAAACTATTAAAAAAAAGAAAGAGATTAGCGTTGAAAATACACAAGCCGGGCAGTTATGCCGTTGCAAAAGGGGCTGGTCAGAAAGGAGTGCTGAAAACGGAAATAAACAGGAACTTTCTAGGATGACGACACACGGAAGCGCACTTCGTTTGTGGCACAACGATTTTAAAAGTCTACTTACCAAAAAGGCGATAGCGAAAGGCATCCTACAGCTCAGCGGAAGAAAACAGCTGGAATGGCTGGAATGGCTCGAACGGCTCTGATGGTTCGAAAATGGCGCTGACTGACAAAGCGCGCGGTGGTTGACGAAAACGTGATACAACCGGATGCAGCTGTAGCCTTCATGAGCAATAGATAAATGCAGCTGAACACTTTTATTTGAGGTGTGCCTCGCGCCACCTACCTAGAGCTTTGGAAAGACGTACGTCTTTCGATGTTTTTCAGGTTTCATGTCTCACTCAAACAATTCAAACTTCTAAATTCGGAATTAATAGGGCATAGCAGAAAATCCCCTACCACTACTATGCAGTGCATTTATTTACCATTTTCCGCAACCGAAAGTTGCAATCGTGAAGTGACGGCATGCGTGCCGGTGGTGCCTTTTCGCAATGGAGGGCGGACTTTCGGCCGCGGTTTGAAATGAAAATAATAACAAAACTTTATTCTTACCCAAGGACGATGTAAAGAATTTGCTGGTACAAACGGGAGGGTGAAGCGTGGCAGTGCGGGCGGCGGCCATCTTGCAGTGGGAAAGAACCCGCATATCGGCGCAGCTGCGTTCGCGCTTTACCGCGAGTTTTATGAAGGTAGTGGTCATGGGCGTACCAACCGGGGGGCAGCGGGGCGGCTGCCCCCCCCCAGTTTTCAGAGTGAAGGAGCAAGGCATGTGTTTTGCCCCCCCCCCCCCCCCCTGAAACAGCCGAAACTGGGGATGGCAAACACCGATCGATGGCGCCCGAGGGATATCAAGGGCACCACCCCCGGCCCCAGGGGGCGGTGGCAATCAGTTCGTCGAACGACGTTTCATGGACAAATCGTTTCGTCGACACTGCGACGTTTCATCGACAGATCGTTTCATGGAAACGAGCACCCGCTCGTTTCATCGACAGACGTTGCGACGCTTCGTCGACAGCTCGCTCTGCCAGCTCCGCGGCTCCGCCAGCTGCACCTCCTCGCGGCCTCTGCGCCCGCGGCACGCGGCCTTGTGCTGGATGGATGGATGAATGGATGAAAGATGGCTGACTGGGCCTAGAGTCACTAAATAAGGTACGCTTTCAGAGTAACCGCATTCCTTTTCTTTGGCACTTTGCCGACAATACAGTCGCTCTATTCAACAATATTCTGGTTCGCTGCGGCATCATTGGACAGCGGCTGTCACGTGAGTCGCTATCATCATCATCGCGTTTTTTTAACGCCACCATCTTGGATCCAGCGATCCGCTGCCTGCTGGTGTTTTGCTGTTTACTGCGCGCTCACGCTGAAGTCCGTCGCTCAGCCTGCACTTTTTCCTTCTTACGTCGAGATACGAACAACACGACCTTGATTCGCTGCCACAGCTGCGGCTACGGCAGCTGGCGCAGGTGACGGCTACAGCTCGGCTTGGCTCAGCTATAGTCACTCCTCCATCTGCGCGTGGACCCAAGATGGCGGCGCCTGACGCGCTTCAGACGGGGAGTTTGGGAGTTTCGGTACTCTGAAAGCGTAGCTTTATTTAGTGACTCTAACTGGGCCAAGTACACTGATCTCAATTGACCCCGTAAGTGATGACGTCACAACATGGCGTTTGGGTCCAAACAAACCGTTGCTAGGGACGTTGCTATGGACTAATGCATGGAGACTCCACATGAGGCTAGATTTTTGCTTACAAGTAAGTAAATAATTTTTGTAAGCAACCTAACTTCTTGATATCTAATTATGAAGATGTTCTTGTCGTCTCAGTGTCATATTGCAACGATGAAAGCCATTTCTGAAGTCTTACACTCCGCTTTGCTTTGGTAGCAGACGACACGATAGATTTGCTGGCCTCTGTTGCAGCGGGCGTCTTCATTGAAATGCGTCGGTAAACAAGCGACAAAAACAAGCGGATTGCCGTGGCCGTAGAGGCCTCCGCAATGTGCGTTTTTTTCTTCCTGTGAACAATCCAGCTTAGTTACGAGGGGTGAAAATGCAGTAAAATCAAACCACTTCACGCAGATCAGTTACGACGACGACCTGAAGTGCATTACCGGCGTGGTGCAGGCCACCATGAGAAACAAATCGTACGCCGTCGAGGTAAGTCGTTTGTTATTATTATTTTATTATTGTGGTTGTCAGGTTATTAAAGAAGCATACGTGGTGCACGTTAAAGACCCCAGGCTAGCGGTTGTACTGCACTGGCTAAATTGCTCATCTACAGCGAGTGACTCGTCGCAACTTCAAATGGCTGACCAACTACACGCTGTATAAACATCCCCACAACCCAATTTTTTACGTGATCGAGGTGTCTGTACGTCATCGAATTGCTTAAGAATCTAATTTGAGAAAGGACAGTGGTCGAGAACAAAACTTCGCGGGCTGGCCGCCGGCACTCCGACTGTTTTGACGAAGCGGCAGGGTCGTTTCCAAAGAAAGTGTATCTTTGCGCGCGTCGCGTCTTTTGGTAGGATCCTCAAGAGCCACCTGAACATGGCATAGATAGTCCACACGTCAAAACACTGAAGGTCTTGAAAAAATTTGCAAGAAAACACGAGGCCTTTTTGCATTGCACACAGCCATTCTACCGTTGAAAATGGCATAAAATCGGTTTTTAGCTAATTCGCATCTGGTCTTAGCCGCTAGCAATAAACTTTGAAGGAGACTGAGCATTCGGCTGCGCGTAGTTTACTTTTACGGTGATAAAACACGTTTTTTTTCTCCTCCAAACACCGGGTATTCAACGTACTGTACTCAGTGGCGTCACGAGGGTCAGCGGCACCCGGGGCTGTAGACCGCCGCGACACTCCACTCCACTCCACCCCCCCCCCCCCCGCTTTCGCGTGGCGCGCCGTAACTCCTCAACCCCCCCCCCCGCTTTCGCGTGGCCCGCCGACTCCTCCCCCCCCCCCCCCCACACTCTCGCGTGGCCCGCCGCGACAATCCCCCCCCCCGCTCTCGTGGCCCGCCGCGACACCCCCCTGAGCGCTGCACACGGGGCGATCCGCCCCCCCCCCCCCCGCCCTCCCTTGTTACGCCACTGACTGTACTTACCAGACCGCATACGATTTTAGGCTTTAGCATATTTAGCTTCTTGATGTTAAATAACACAATAGTTCTGCATACGCTAGGTCTGTACTGAAATTTTGCATGCACATAAACCAATATGTGATCAAAGAACATTAGATTTGGAAGCCACTCTTTCATGCAAGAAGCTGGGTCACGAACTTGCCCCAGGTATCTGTCTGCTGGCATTGATAAAAAAACAATTGGATGTCGCGTGTGAGGACCAGTTGGCTAGTGCCGAGAGATCTCGTCTAGTGGTACTACCGCTTCCAACGCCTTGCATGTGGCGGCTGCTCGAGAGAAGCTATATAATGCATTAAGTTGCACATTTGATATCAACTATGGTTTACTTTGTGTAATAAGACTAAACTTGGGGAAATGTTTAATCTACTTGTTACCAATTCTCGTTTTTTTGTTCTTTTTTTTCGGGAGTGCGAGTGTCATTGGTTTTCGTGCCTTTGTTATTTACTTCTTTTTTTACATTGTTTACAGCCCCCTTCTTATGTAATGTCCTTTTTAAACCGCCCTTAAAGATAAATGACGATGAAACGAGTGTGTTTTTTCGCGTATAAGTCGCAGTAGCCAGTAAAACACTGCATCACTTTTCCTTTTGAGGGTAATGAACATGTTTAATTTCAATTGAAATGTTATGGTTGTAATGTTGCAATAAAATACTGCAAGCTGTATTTTTGTTTAAAAATAACATATATGAAAAAAAAAAATCAGTGTTTACGCCCTTTTCCGCAACCCACCATTGGATCAAAGTTTTGTTTTGCGCCTACGCATCTTTTTCTCCACCAGATTTCTTTTCCAGTAACTTTCGGTTCCACAGACGGACATCGGAACTTGCAAATATCCGAATACGCCTCGCAAGTGGGCTCATTTTCGTCTTCTGCGCATGAGAAAGGAAGTAGCGGTGACGTCAGAACGCCGAGCCCTGATTGGCTGATCGCGGTCCCCTATCTGAGCGTCGTCTGCTCCTTTGCAACAACGTCTGCTCGCAACGTCGTCTGCGTCTGTCTTACCTTTCCTGCGACTTTCGGAAGTGCAGGTCTTTACGAGCGAGCTAGACTTCGCCTTTCAGAGAAGGCAGACGAAATAACTCGAGCGGTTCGTTGTTTTTGTCGAACAACTAGCAGACGCGCATCAAGGAGGGAAGTCAAAGTACTCACTGGCGAGGTGTCCCGAGACGCCGAGGTTTGTTTGCTAAGAACCGAGAGTGAGCGTGGCTAGTCTCCGCAAGTTCCCTCCCAAATCCTTTTTCCCCCCTTTCGTGTGCGGCAAGACTCCTCATTCTTTAACGGCGTCGGCGGGTTGGCGCAGTTAACGTCGTCTGCTTTACGTCTGCTAGTCAAAGCGATGGCTCCTTTACCTTTCCTGCGTCTGTCGGATATTCACCGCTTTTTCACCGGCGAGAGTCACCGTTGCCTCGGAAAACAAGGCGATGACAAGAGGAAGAGATTGACCTCTTAATCTAAAATTGAGGTCAATGATCACAGTATAATACGGGAAGGGTTCACAAGGGTCGCGCGGGCACATTCCATTCAGCACGCCAGCCGGTCGTGGGCAGACGGTCACCGCGTCGGAGTGGCTGCTAGGCCTATCTGCCGAGTTCGCTTGGTCGGTGTCGGTGGAATCGTGGCCGTTGGAGCTTTTCCCGGGTGTTTGTGGATCCAGCGTTCTTGTTCGTCGTGGTCTGGTTCAAGTACTTTTTACTTTTTCTTGCTGCTTGAAGTCGGGACGCGAGAGAAGCGCACGTAGAAAAATAAACGTCCGTTGGTCGTCGCGACCGCGACGCTGTCGGCCATGCTGATTTGATCGTAACAAGTGCGTAGCTTCGGAGCTGTCGTAGGATGTTGTCGTAACCTGCGCAAAACTTACGAAAATTTCGGTTCGTGAATACGAATTTGTTTTTAAGTTTTGTCTTACGCATATTTTTGGCGTAAGATAGTTTCGTGAATCTGAGGCCTGATTCATAAAAAACCTCTTACCTACGACAACTTAGCTACGAAGTTCGTAAAGTTACGATCATCGTAAGATGAGGCGAAAACGGTATTCACAAACGCGTTCTTAAGTGAGAGGAGGAAAGTTACGACCTCCTACAGAGAAACGACGACTTCCGGTGCTGTTGCTATGGCGACGGCGTCTTCGGCAACACGAACAACCAATCGGAGAGCTCGGCATAGTTCGGAGCACGTGGATTTTTAATAACAAACACAGGCTAACCACTCGTTGATAGTCAGCTCGGTGTATGTCCTGTCCTGTCTATGTGCAAATGTTTAGTGTTCAAGCTGTTTCTCATAAACACGGGTGGCCTTTCCACCACCACTTGTCTGGGGTTCGTGTCCGTGCAGTGATAAATCGACGCTAACACGATTTAAACGCTTCGTTGACTGCTACGAACTCGATCGCTACGAAGTCAACACAACTGTCATCGTTGGTAAAAGCCCCGTGCCAGTCGTTTGCAAAGCGACGTAGAGAAAAACAAACCGCCGCGGTGTTTTTCGCGGCCTCGGAAATGCAGAAGCGAGCCGACGTTAAAAAAGATACGTTTGAACTACGAGAGTGTCAGCAAGAGTCGCGCAAATACCTGTTCACACTCGGAGCGGACGCGCGCGTTTGATCGAAGTGCTGGATTCGCTCTATTAGACCGCGCCTTGGTAAGCGCTTCGGGGCCGATCTTTTACGATTGCAACTCGATACTGACGTGACACTCGGCAAAGAAAGGTTGGACCGTCATCGCGTAGCTCGACAGTGACGTAGCGTCGTGTCAGAATAGAAATGGCATACTAATAACAAAGTGTACATACCGTGTTGCGAAGGTAATCCACACGGCGTTTATTTGAGCTCTATATCACACAAAACAAGAAGATAGAATCAATGAGAGTCCCTTTCCGACAACAGCGTTCGTCACCGCTGCCTCGGAAAACAAGGAGATGACATGGGGAAGAGATTGACCTCTGAAATTTAGTTCAGCGATCAGCTATTCATACGGGAAGGGTCCACAAGGGTCGCGCGGGCATATTCCATTCAGCAAGCCAGCCAGCCGGTCGTGGGCAGACGGTCTTGGCCAAGGACCGTCGGAGCAATGCTGCGCCGGAACAGGTCGGAGCGGTCGGAGTGCCTGCTAGGCCTATTCTGCCGAGCTCGCTTGGTCGGTGGGATCGTTGCCTTTGTTGCTTTTCCCGGGTGTCTGTGGATCCAGCGTTGATGTTCGTCGTGGTCGGTTTCAAGGACTTCTTCCTTTTTCTTGCTGCTTGAAGTCGGGACGCGCGAAAAGAGCACGTAGAAAAATAAATGTCCGTTGGTCGTCCGACCAAGTAGTAACTGTGCGATGCTGTCGGCCATGTTGATTTGATCGTAAAAAGTGCGTAAGACAGCTTCGGAGCTGTCGTAGGATTTTGTCGTAACCTGCGCAAAAGTTACGACAATTTCGTTTCGAGAATATGGATTTTCTCTCAAATATGTCGTACGCACTTTTTTCGTCGTAAGTTCGCTTTGAGAATCCGGCCTCTGGCCTCTTCACTTGCAAAAGTCGCAGGAAAGGTAAGACAGACGCAGACGACGTTGCGAGCAGACGACGTTGCAAAGGAGCAGACGACGCTCAGATAGGGGACCGCGATCAGCCAATCAGGGCTCGGCGTTCTGACGTCACCGCTACCCCCTGCGCGAGAAGCAGACGAACTTGCCCTCCGCATAGGGCGCGCGCGAGTCCGAGCGCTCTTGCTTATTCCATGTGACACGGATGAGAGCGAGAGGTAGCGCAGTTGCTCACATTGGAGAGAGACTGCGATAGGCATCGTCTTTGTCCTCTGTTACAACCGCTTGTACCTTGAATTTCCAACATTCCTTTCGGAAACGAAAAAAAAGTTTGTCGACGAAACGTTTTAAGGTGGTGCTGTCGACGAAACGATTTTCGACGAAACGTCACAGTGTCGACGAAACGTGTGTCCATGAAACGTGTGTCCACGAAAAGTTGTCCACGAAACGTAATTCCACGAAACGAGTTTCGACGAAATGATAGGGATCCCCTCAGAGGGGGGGGGGTCTGATTCGCCCCCTCACTCAAAAACAAGTTGGTACGCCACTGGTAGTGGTGGTCACAAAACAGTGAAAACAACAAACAGCTCATGTGATGAAAACTCATTTGTCGTTTGTGAGCACTCAGTTGACCTATAGAAACGGAAACCATTCTCATCTGCCCAACGCGGCAGATGAGAATGTCATTCCATTAATACCTAATTGAACTTGGCGTTCACAAATAGCTAAATTACACGAAAAGCAGGAAATTTGTACATCATCAACATAAAGTGCATAGGAGAGAGATCGGGGAAGAACCTGTTTAAGAGAGTTCATTTTTATCAGGAACACAATAGCACTCAGCACCGACCCTTGGGGAACACCATTCTCCTGGACAAACGTTTCAGAAATTGTCGTGCCCAGTCTCACTTGGAAGGAGCGCTCATCTAGAAAGCGCTTGATAAGAGCTAGCATTTTCCCGCGAATTCCAGCTGAAACTAAATCACTTAAAATTCCGTACCACCATGCGGTATCATATGCCTTCTCAATATCGAAAAACACCGATAAAGAATGTTGTCTGTTAACAAAGGCATCCCTGACTGTTTTTTCTAGGCGAACAAGGTGATCAACAGTTGATCGCCCCGTCCGATACAAACATTGGAATTTGTCGAAGAAGTTTTTCTGCTCTAAGAAATACACCAATCTAGAGGTCACCATTCGTTCAAACGTTTTTCCAAGGGAACTGGTGAGTGCGATGGGTCTGTAGCTGGAAGGTAATGATGGATCCTTTTAGGCTTTAGCAAAGGAATCACAATTGCCCTTTTCCAGAGAATGCGATAAGCTCCCCTGCTCCATGCAGAGTTAAAAAAATGTTAAAATGGTATCTAATGTTGCAGGATGTAAATGCTGAAGCATACTGTAAATGAATTAGGTCTGGACCAGGCGACGAACTCTTTCCCTTGCCAAGGGCGATGATCAGTTCCACAGGGGTAAAAGGTTGATTGTAATTCCTCTTTAGAACCTCCAGTACATTTTATTGGTGCTTTCTCTTTGGCAGCCTTGTATTTTAGAAAGGTGTTTGAATAATGGTCAGATCCCGAGACAGACTGGAAGTGTTCACCAAGATTATTTGCCTGCTGTTCTAGTGTGGGAACACTACTGCCATCAATGTAAAGAGTGGGATGGTAAATGCATGGTAATCTCCTCTAATTCTACGGACCCTGTCCCATACGACTTTTACACCTGTGGAACTGTTGACTGAGGAAGCATACGATATCCAGGTGGTTTTTTCTTAATGGCGTCTTACATGGCGGGCCTTAGCACGTAGCTTTTTAAAATTAATGACACTTTCAACTGTTGGGTAACGGCGCAATATTGTCCCTGCACGGTTTTGCCTCTTACGAGCTAGGCTACACTCCTCATTCCTCCAAGGCTTTGGTTTCGATGGTAAACGTCCTGACGTTTTTGGAATAGAGCGCTGTGCTGCTTGGACAATTACAATAGTCAGGACTTCACAGGCTTCATCAACATCTAAGCTAGCTAGTGTATCTGAGTGCAACTCTAACTCTTTTTTAACAGTGGCCCAGTCAGACTTTTCCAACTTCCAACGCGGAGTTCGAGTTTGTAACGACTTAAAAGAGACTGTGCTTTTTAAAACAATGGGAAAGTGATCGCTACCATAGGGATTCTGATCTACACTCAGTGAAAAGGCAGGCAGCAACGAGGCACTACCAATGGAGAGGTCGATGGAGGTCGATGATAAGGATGAGGCGCTAAAATAAGTTGAAGTACCAGTATTAAAAAGACGAGTTAAAACTGACTCGATTATTTTCCCACGAACATCAGTTCGATTCTTACCCCAAAGGGTAGTGTGGGCATTAAAATCCCACATCAAACGAAAGGGCTTTGGAAGTTGATCATAAAGAGAGTGAAGTTCTGCACATGTTATAGCTTGTGAGGGTGATAAATATATTGAACAAACAGAAATGGCTTTGTGTACTAGAACACGCACTGCCACTGCTTCTAAAGGAGTATGTAAGGGTATGGCTGTACAAGCAGCCAGCCTTGGAACTACTATCGCTACTCCTCCAGATGAAATGGAAGCATTCAGGCGGTCCTTCTGGAAGACAATAAAATTTCGGAGGAAGTTTGTGTGTGTGGCATTTAAATGTGTTTCTTGTAAACACAGGGCTGCAGGTTTGTGTTCCTGCAGAAGATACTCAACGTCGTCAAGATTAGTAAGTAATCCCCTGCAATTCCATTGAAGAAATGTTGCAGCCATGCGTTGGAGATTCTTACTTCGGGGGTGTTATTTGTTTTTTACTTTTATGGCGGGCCTTGGGAGTCTGCCACTCCATGTCGTCTGTGTCAGACGCATGAGAGGAGGCCTGGATACTTTCATCCATAGGTTCTGACTCCTGTGGCGAGACCTTTCCAGAAGGTATATGGAAAGACTCTGGCCACGAGGCGCCAGGCCTCGGCCACGACCACCTCCAGCCAAAGAGACAGTGGAGGTGCTAGGCAGGGAGGCGCCAGAGACTTCCTGTTTCTGCCCTTTGGGTGCTGGAGTGGCACAGGAACCATGCCGCTCCTTGGATGCGGTTGTCCTCTCCTGAGAGCGCGGGGTCCTCTCCCTTGAAGGGGATCGCGGGCTACGGACAGGCTTGGCCGTTGCCGACCCATCCTGTGAAGGGGATGCCGTCTGTGCTCCTCCGCCACTAACTGGGACAGACTGCTGCCCCGTGAGAGCGGGAGGGTGGTCGACTGGCGGGGGAGGCAGTAGATCTTCCAGCCGATACTGCACGCCCGGGCAGCTGAATTTTCAGCTTGAGGCGTGGGGGACTGCTGTGGCTTCCGATAGTCCAGAAAGGACGTCTGGGCAGTGGCGTCACGAGGGTCAGCGGCACCCGGGGCGGTAGCCCACCGCGACACCCCCCCCCCCCTCCGCTCTCGCGTGGCCCGCCGCGACTCCCCCCCCCCCCCCAATCCCAACCAGTCTCGCGTGGCCCGTCGCGACTCCCCCCCCCCCCGCCCTCGTGGCCCGCCGCGACACCCCCTGAGCGCTGCACTGGTCCGCCCCCCCTTTGTGACGCCAGTGCGTCTGGGTAGCCACTGCAACCTTCAGTGGTGCATGTCCCCGCTGCACACCTGCGCATACCCGCCCTTCCGCAACAAAGCGAAACGGCAACGCGCCTCTTGGTACTGACAAGTTTTCTTTTACTTTTAGAGTTGAAACTTGTTTTTCATCTTTCCATACTCTACATGATCCAGAGTACGCCGGGCGGGCCTCATTGCAGTTTGCGCACTGTGCACTATTTGTTCAGGGATATGCTTTGTGGTCGGTTTTGCTGCATTTGGCACATGTGGCTTTCCCGCGGCAGTTCTGGGAGCCATGTCCATATTTCTGACACTGAAAACATCTCCGAGGGTTAGGGATATGTGGTCGAACCCTACAATGGAGGTATCTAGCCTTAACGGCTTCAGGAAGTGTGCTGGCTTCAAACGTTAGAACGATGTGTTTTGTTCTCAATTCCTGCCCGTCTCGTCCCATGCAGATACGCCTTGCGGCCACGACCGCTTGGTTAGAAAGACCTTCAGCAATTTCGTTGTCTGTTGTCTCTAGAAGGTCCTTCTCAGAGATAACTCCCTGGACCATATTCAGTGTGCGATGTTGTGTGACTGACACCTTATGGTCGGACACTGAACTCAGTGCAAGGAGCGCCGCACTCTGCTCGCTGGTATCAATTTCCACCAGAAAGTAGCCAGAAGACATTTTTTTGGCTTTGAAGCTTTTTCCCGCAACACTTTCAACTACTTTCGCAACGAGGAAGGGCGATAATTTTGACAGTTGTTTGTCACTTTCAGAATGAATGACCAAAAACTTTGGGTACTTGGATTGGTTACATGGAGTCTTGTCTGGGATTAAAACTTCGGTGCGGACTCTTCTGGGAGGCCGATCAAGTTGGTTTTGCTTGGAACCCATAAAGATGGGGAGGTTTTCAGAAACCGTGGCGCACCGCCCACCACCGAGCCCAACAAGGGGGTAGGTATAGCACCCCATAGCCAGTATGGCTTGGCTGGTTATGCTACTCTACCAGTGCTACCCAGTAACCATAACCAAGTTTGGTTCAAGAAAGGTATCTGTCGCCACCCAAGGTTAGCCCTTGCCGCCTAAGAAGGTGAAGAAGGAAGGAAGGGAGTTTAAAAGAAAAGAAAGAAAAAGGAGGTGGAAGGAAAAGTGAAAGAAGGAAGAACAGGGTAGAAGAGGCGACTGACTGAATCATCCTGGTCGGGCCAAGCCAGGACACCCGTCTACGAGAAGCAGGGGCCGAAGCAGAACCGCTAAAAGCTTTTTTTTAGTCGAAATACAAAATATAAGTGGCGCAAACCGTTTCAAATATTTATAAAAGTAGTTTTTCTTACTATTTTATATCAGAAAAGAAACAAATGCAGTTTACAAAGTACGGAAACAAGAAATGACCCGTCGACATACCCGCCACCAAGCGGTGGAAAAGGCGGCGCATAGAAAGGGATAGTGGGATCAGGCACCGACGAGCGGCGAGCGTAGAAAGGTCACGGATGTACACGGCGGCGCTGCGGTCGCATACCGGCTGGAGGATCCGACCGGTTCCGAGCGTTGCGAAGGCCTTCGGCGCAGGTTTGGCTTGCGATTTGGCCGTTTGGCGGGATGGCAGCGAGAAGTGGATCCCTTTCTGAACTGATCTTTACCCCCTGTTTGCTGTCGTTTGTGGCCAATGAAGTGTCAGGCAGAATTAGTCTTTAATCGCGCAGCAAAGGCAATGCTAGCCGCCCTGGTCGCCCGCTTCATACTGCCTATCCAGAACATGCTCTAGTGGCGCCCTCTCGAGCCGTCGACACGGAGTGCGGCAGCCGTGAGCGCTCGCTGAGCTCACTACCCCTCCTCTAGTTCACGGCCACTCAAGCGATCAAGGACGTCACGAAGGAGGTTATTTTTTGCTTGTTTTTGTATTTTTATTTTGCCTATAACTTTTAAAATAAAGCGAAATTTGAGAAAACAAAAGTTCAATTAAGTTACTACGTTCAGTGCGCTCAGGTTAGGTGCAAATTAAAAACCAGTGAAAAAGTTGTTTCAGGGCCCCTATAAGGGTTTTATGGACAAGGGACAAAACTTCGTCCGTGTCGTTCTGTGTTTTGTCCCTTGTCCGTATCCCCCGTCTCGGGTTTACAACTATGCTCAAGGGTTTTACGTTTATTTTTATGCCAAATATGTTATTATTTATTTATTTATTTATTTGCTTTACACACAGGGCCCGAAGGAATTAGAGAGGGGGAGAGCAATGTTGGGATCAAAACACTGTAATGTAAGGTTATTCACACAAAAAATAAATGATTGGCAAGAGCAGACCTAAAAAGTACAGTGTCAGTTATGGATGCAATTGGTCCGGGAAGGTGGTTCCAGTCGAGGGATGTGCGAGGAATAAAAGAAGATTAGAATGTAGATGTGATAGCGACAGGTACCTCAACTTTGTGCTGATGATCATGACGAGCAGAAATATAAAAGGGACGAGTGATTAATTTGTCGCGAAGCACAGAGTTATAAAAATAAAGTTTGTCAAATAAAGAGAGGCGTGAAAGCTTACGTCGCATGAAGAGGGGCGGGAGTGACAAAGTAGATTTCATAGAAGTTACGCTAGATATATAATGATAATTAGAAAGAATAAAACGAGCGGATCTATTTTGAATGCCTTCCAACGCGGTGATGAGAGTGGCTTGTCCGGGATCCCAGGCAGAGGCTGCATATTCTAACTTCGGTCGAACTAGAGTTTTATAAAGAATTAGCTTGAGGGAAACAGGTGCTAATGAAAAGTTACGCCTGAGGTAGCCTAACATACGGTTAGCATTAGATGTGATATACTGTACATGTGTTTTCCATGAGAGATTAGAAGTTTTATATGCACCTAAATATTTGTAAGAGGATACCGTGTCAAGCTGAGCCTGATTAAGAAAGTAGTTCCGAGTTTCATGTGACTGGCAAGATACAAGCATGGACTTACATTTGTTAGTATTAAGCGTCATAGACCATACGTCACACCACTGGTAGATAGCGCTAATATCAGACTGAAGCATGATGTTATCGTGATCATTAAGTATCTCACGGTAAATCACACAGTCGTCAGCAACTAAACCAATAGACGAGGAAACATTAAGAGGGAGGTCGTTAATATATATTAAAAAAGTAAAGGTTTTAAAACAGATCCTTGGGGAACCCCAGAGGCTACAGAGGAAAAGAAAGAATTACTAATATTTACTGTAACAAATTGTGACCGCATTGATAGAAAAGATGGAATCCATGCAAGAACGTTAGCATGTTAAGTTTGGACAGTTTCAGAAGAAGTAGTTTATGAGATATTTTATCGAACGCTTTGGAGAAATCTAGAAAAATGCAGTCTGCCTGGGATCCTCGGTCCAGGATGCAGTGAAGGTCATGTGTGAATGATACAAGCTGTGTCTCGCATGAAAATGTTTTTCGAAATCCATGTTGGAATGGACAGAAGAAGTTGTTAAATTTTAAGAAATTGACGAGGTTGGAAAATATTATATGCTCAAGAAGTTTTCAAGGAAGACTGGTAATAGAGATTGGGTGATAATTTAAAGGGGAATGTTTGTCACCAGTCTTGTAGATGGGAACCATCTTCCCTACCTTCCAATCTAAAGGGAGAGCATGTTCTCTATTGGACTGATAAAAAGTTTAGTTAAAATATGGAAGAGTAATGCTTAGTATTTTTCAAAAACTTCGAATTATCACCGTCCACTCCCGCTGAAGACAACAATCTTAATTTTTCAATGACGTGATCGACACCAGCACAATCAAGCAAGATGGGGTGCATCGGCAAGTAGTCTGAAATGTCTAAGAGAGGACATCCGTGCTGCTGTCACTAGAAAAGGATTCTGTGTCAAAGTTGAAAACATAAAAATCGACTGTAGCAGAGCTCAATGCATGAAATGGAAATAAGAAACAGTGAATCTTTTTCGGGTTATTGTTGCCCGTCAACGCTTACTTTTGTCAACATGGTCCTACACAAAATTTTAACATTATGTTCTTTTTCGACCGTTGTGAGTTGCAGGCTTTTTGCCTTGTGTGGCTGTCTTCACTAAAAAAAGATCCACAGCAACTCTTTCGCATTGACATAGCGATTTGAAAATAATTACAATAGTTTATATTTAAACTTATGGCGAGCAATTTTTCTTGCAATATTTTGCCACCAAGGGGAGAGGCACAACGGTGCATGCACGTCGGGTCTCCTGCAAGAACGACGGTCGCTTCCCGCAATGCTTTGATAGAAAATGGCGTACCATTGCGATTCACACGATTACCAGCGACCTCCGCGCTTCCCCGTGCCCCGCTGTTCGGCAGCACCATGAGTGGCAGAGTGAAGTTCACGACTGTGTGAAATGCGGGATATTTTGAAGATTTGGGAATTTCTCGCAAGACGCGGGATACGAGCCCTAGCTCATTGCGGGACAATACCGCGAGTCGCGGGACGGTTGGTCAATCTACTAAAAAGGTTCTGCCGCGAATTGCGAGCCACCCGCTATTTGCCCGTGCAGTCCACGACCCACAAGATCACAGAATTAACCGCCCTGGTGTTACACTGGTTGTCAGGAAGTTCACGAGGCCTTTCCTGACGAACATTGCATCAAACATGATGGAGGAGCACCGGGCAAGGTACGCCATAAAAGAAAAACCGACTTCCCGAAAGTGTTGAAGGTACAGGACTTCTATGAGAAGCATGCATAGCATTTGTTTTGTAATTAGTGTACAAAAAATGCTGTACATGTATACACATTGGCGCGCGCGCAGCTGGCCAGATAGGCAGCGCGCGCGTGGCCTAACTCGTGCCTGCCTCCCACGCGAAAAGCCATGCAGGGTTCGATTCCTGGGAGCGACGTGACTTTTGTTTTTCCCTGCAATTTAGTGTTCTGGTAAATTCGAGAATCCTGGTGCTTGTTCGAGGTCCGAATGCTCTACGCGTAGAACTTTCTGTGCCGATTATTCCAGGGTCGCTAAACTCGTCAGACACAACTTTCTTTGTGTTATGACATAGCGGGGGGAGGAGCCGAAAGATTGCAGCGAAGTTTTCTTTTCTCACAAACCCGCAGATCCGTATATCTTCGTGACGTTTTTCATTGAAGGGGCGAAAAATCCCTACTACTCCCTTAGGCGCCGAGCTAGAGCATCACGAGAAAGCACGCGGAGACGAACAAGGCTCGTATAGTACGGTGTGAAACAAGGAGACGGCAGGCTCTTTAAATCGACCGGAACATTCGGTTTCTAACTTCTGCGCTACGATTTTGTGCAGCGTTGCCCACAGATGGTGCATTTTTTCGTAAAATTTGCAAAGAACGAACTTACCTGAGAAAAAAGTAAAGAAAGAAAAAGGCTTAGCTCCTATGGAAACGCAGCGACGCCACCGGTCTTCAAGCTAACACGGCGCCGCTTCGCACGGGAGACAAGAGATGGCGCAACGAACGCCGCCAACGAACGAGCATACGGCGCCGAGAGCCGGCACTTTAGCAGACGATCCTTTCGACTCAAAAGCGGCTCGCGTTCCGCAGGCGGCGACAGTCACAGAAACAAATACAGGCGCGGTAACAACAAGGAACTGCAGTTCCTTGTCTGCTAAACACGATGGCTCTCGGCGTCGTCTGCTCGTTCGTTGGCGGCAGTTAGCGTCGCGACCGCTTGTGCCATCTCTTGTCTCCCGTGCGAAACGGCGCCGTGTTGTTTGCAGACCGGTGGCGTCGCTGCGTTTCCATAGGAGCTAAGCCTTTTTCTTTCTTTACTTTTTTCTCAGGCAAGTTCGTTCTTTGCAAATTTTACAAAAAAAATGCACCATCTGTGGGCAACGCTGCACAAAGTCGTAGCGCGATAGGTTAAGAAACCGAATTTTCCGGTCGATTTAAAGAGCCTGCTGTCTCCTTGTTTCACCCAGTATAATGTCACGATGAAGATTATCAGCTGCGACCTTGATGGTCTCTAAAATGCACAGCGGAGGCTTGGGTAATTGCATTCTAAAATCAACACCGTCGAAGTTGATAGTCTGATATATCGTTCTTATTTCCACCGATAAAGCAGAATTTACTACAAAACGTCCCTGTCATTCCTTTTATTTATCTCGGCCTTTTGAATTTGATCAGAGTGTATCCTGACGCCGTCGCTAGGTCACAACCAGCCGAGTAGCATTGTCCACCTTTGGACGGATTTCGCTTCCAGGCAGTTGTCCCCCATCAACGGGAGATCAAATCATTTTATGATAGACTTTCAAAGATTAGCCAAACTGGGATTAATTCTGCGTTCATCAACTGAAATAAGAGTAATGTAAGTTTGTCAATATTGACGGTGATGTTTCGAGAACGCGAGGACACCAAGCTTTTATCGTACCCAACCAAATTTTTCACCATCGACTCGAACACGCACCATCAAATTTGTCGTTCACAACTGATCATCCTGACCCTGACGTCAAAGTTATGAACTATAAAAGGACGTCACTGAACGCACCTGTACACAACGAGCCCTGGCACGAGCCTCTCTATTGAAAGTCTGTCATGGCCGCTCGTAAGTTCATGGAACGCGCCCCGTTTTAATTCTAGAATCTCTAGAACCATAATTTCGAAAATAGCGCGCTGTGCTGTTCCTCGTCATCGCTCAGTTGGAACGCCTGTAAGCAGGGTCGTCGAAACAGAAGGACGGGGAGGGGGGCGATTCACCCCCCCCTCCCCCCAAGTGGCGTCGCAAAAAGGGGGCGCAAAGGGCATAAGGGGTGTAAGGGGGGGGGGGACATCGCCTCAGCCCCGGACTATAGCTTTCAGAGAGTTATAATAAAAAAATGACAGACGTTTACAGTTCTCTGTAATGTCAAATTAAAAGCGCAGCTCTTGAGGAGGAGGAGGGGAGGGTACGGAGGGGTGGGTATGCCCCTCCACCCCACTGCTCCTATCCTGCTCCCCTCTCATTTAGCGGGAAAACCTAATTGGTGTTAAAATCACGTGACGTCAATTTCCCCGCTAAATTTAGTGAAACACGTCCCATAATGCAACGCGCGCCGGTTACGCCGACAGCGACGCCGCTCAAGCTCGAAACGGGGCGCATAAGAGTTGCGCTCAAAAATTCGGGGAAGGGATATCCCCTTCTTCACTACTATCACCCCACCCCCTAGCTTTCTCTCTCTCTCTCTCTTTCTCCCAAACAATTTCTACGGCCCTTCCTGACCCCTATTTGAGTGTGTGTTTGTGTTGGTTATACCTTTTTTCCCCTTTCCACGGCTTTTTCGCGCCATCCCGCCTCTCCTCTCATCTCTCAGACATTACCGACGTCTCTATACATAACGCGTGTGGGTGACCCCGGTGGCGTTCTTGACAGTGGCGGAAGATGAGCTCTAAAACAGCATACACCGCGCACGGCTCCACAATATCACAAAGTTTAATCTTCGCCTCGATTCCGAAGCGAAGATTTTGGCCTCAAATAACTCCTTCCCAAAGTTGTGAAACGTCACTTTGTCGTCACCAATAACCTCCACAAACGACGATCTTGCGACGAAAAAGTTCAGAGTATTTACAGCCCGCCTAAGTACAATATAGGTTTCATTGACTCTATCGCGGCGCAGGGACACGCGGGCGCGACGTCATCAGCGCAGCCGTTCAATCGGTTGGCCCCACGGTGTTGCTCGCGCGCGCTCCGATGAAGCTCGCTACAACTTTGTGCCTAACATTCTCGCTGGAATTTGAGCACCGAGATAGCTTGGATAATTGACATCTCGTCCCGCGTGACGCCATCGTCGCGAGAGTCCAATCAGCACGCTCTGCGAACTTCGTGTCCAACTTTGTGTTTGACGAGTTTAGCGACCCTGAAGCCCACGCGTGTACATAGGGGCTTCGCGTAGCGAACCAGAGTCAGTTTTCGCCCCAGCGTTAGACTCTGCTGTCACGCCGACTTCGACGCCCGCGACGCTCTGCTTTGTTCTGTTCCCTTTTTATTTTTGGGCACAAGTTTGCCCCATTAAACGTTTCAGTTTCCCCAGTTTTTCTTTGTTTCACCTTGTCATTCGTGACAATATTTATTATAAATGAAATAAAAGCAAATATTGGCGCACATAAGCTGCACCAGTGGAAAATAATTTCATGCTTTAATAGACGCCTGTAAGACAAAATCACAGGTGTCAGTATCGCACCGTGAATCGCGCAGCCTTCCCCATTCAAAACAATGGGGAGGGGGGGGGTCGTGCGCCACCTCATAGCCGCAACGTCAACTAAAGCTCCAGTAGCTCTCCCATGGCTCACGAAAGACAGTTCTCCCCCCATTAAAGTTGGACCTGGCCGTATTAGCGTGACCCTCCCCAAAATGGTCGGCAGAGGACAAGAATTCGGCACACATCGGCCTTCATGCTTGGCAGCTGCTGGACACGTGAGCGAGCACGATACATTGTTCAGCAAAGCTAGAGTGGTTTGAAGGGATAATAGTATAACCGGCTTCGGGTGACGAGAGAGCTTCCCCTGGGGGAGGCGGTTGATGAGACAGGGTCGCCGTTCTGCCACCGTCATGTCCTTGCGTACTACGCGAATAACTGCACAGGAGGTCCATCCTTGTGATAGCGGTACCCTCTGCTGCCATTAACTATTACGCCATTCCAGCTTTTGCCATTAACTATTACGCCATTCCAGCTTTATAAAAAGCGGAGATCTGTTCCCGGCAGCCCTTAATTTGATGTCGAATTCGTGAAAGCTTCCTCGGCCTTTACATCCACATACTTCTCCCAAGATTTGCTGACTTCATTAGATCACCACCAAGCATTATCATCATCCGATCGCATTTCTACGGCACAAAGAACCATTGCATGACACAAACGTTATACGGAAACACTGAGGAGCTTGTAAAAACAGAGCTCAACTCAAAACAGAATATCACATGCTTTGTGTCTCCAAAAAGCGCTCCTAAAGAGAAAATGTACATATGGAAGGAAAATTTAACAAAATATATGTTTACGTTTAAAAAATACGTGTCCTCAAATAATATCAGCAACTGTATGAAAACAAAACAGTCCATGCTAAAACAAGTTGCACCGTGAAAGTTTCCTGATGAATTGCATTACCCCTTTTACAACAAGCACTCCTCTACCAAGTGACTGAAAAACGGAGTAGAATGAAAACAAGAGAAAACAAGCTTGGGTAGCGGAGTTGGTCCGGTAAACATGGTCACTTCAACGATATAACAAAGCAAAACTAAAACACTAATATAAGGCGATTAATACAAAAGAGCCAGTGTAAACTCGCTATTTGGCTACGTGATCGCGGCTTTTCCAGTACATTGTACAATTCCAGTAACGCAATAACGTTTTTCTAGAACAGTCGACTTAAAGTTCCTACCTAGTATCCTCTCCTCTTAGCGTGTGCATTTTAATACACTGAATTGTTACCTTCAAAGATGATCGGCAGAGCGTCGGGTTCAGGCGAGCCCTCTTCAGACCCATACATACATGGTTTTCATGTGCGCCGTCCGAAACACGTTCCGGACAAAACACGGTGTACTTGATCCAACTAGTGTTTGCATAGCGGGAACGCATCCCTTTAATATCTCGGTGTTGCAGTGGAAAGGGCGGTAAGCGGGAAGAACAACTGCAACGAGCGTTGTTCGTGCAAGCCGACGGCTGCACATAAGTACGGCAACGGCACAAGTCGGTTGCTTCGGTTCCACGAGAATTCCGCAAACCCGAGAACAAACAAGAAAACAATCGACACGTCAGGCGATCAGCGGAGGAGAAAAACGGTCTACTACAATTCCCTATTAGAGAATTGTCTACTACAATTCCCTATTAGGGAATTGTAGTAGACTACAAGGGGAAGACTTCATTCAAGTCTTCCCATTGCTTGCTGACGAGTTCTCCGGCTTTTCAGCTTTGTTTTTTAAGCTCTACCAGGTTTCTTTGGGAGCTTAACCCATGCCTTATTTTGCTGCGTGCGCGTAGAGGCACACTCCATATTCCACCAAGGCTTGCATTTCCGTGGCGAAGTACCGGGAGTTTGTGGAATTTACTGCTGAGCAGCATTTAATATTTGTTCTGTCACCTATAAAGTGGCTTCTCCCGAAGTAATGAAGGAAAACAGAGATCCGTCGAGCATGGAATTAAAATTAAAAAGAGACAAGTCTGCCTCGTCCAATATCTCCCCGGGCTTTCGTTTCAAAAGGATAGGAAGACAAATATCACTTTCTAAAACAATAGGAAATTGGCCACTCCTAAACGTGGTATTAAGGACGTGCCAGAAAAAGACAAGGCTGTAATGAAGGCGATGCAATAGATTGATTGATTGATTGAACATGTTTTATTAATAAAAAAACAAGTGAAGCGCGTACGACTCTCTCTAATCAATTGTCCACTGACATCGGAGAGAGAAGGGGTGGGGGAATGGGGTGTGGATAGGTAGGGGGTACCAGGAATGTCTCTAATCAGATGGAGTCCTGGATGTTTGCTTTCACGACAAAGTCAAGAAGCGAATCCAGTATGGCTTTGCGGTGCTGCGGTGCGCCCCTCGGCTGTATCCAGTCCCGAAGGCATCCCGGGCGCAGCTTAGGTTGCAGTTTTCGAGTGGCTTCTTCCCGCGTCCGGCTGAGCTCCACACAGTCCCATAAGAGATGGGCACTTGTGGCTTGCTGTCCAGTTGCGCATCGTCTGCAAGATCCGTCGTCGGCGTGTTCTCTTTCTGCATCTGTCTTAAGCGCACATCTCTCGAACTTAGCCCGGACTGCTGGGGAGACGGCCGTTCCGGTTCGGAGTCTCCGAAGACGCACTGTAGCCCACCGACCGTACCCGTTTGGCAGTGGGTCATCGTCTTCAGGTAGCTTATTGCGCAGGAACATTCGTCGCTCGAGGCGGGCAAGGGTCGCCTCCTCGTCCCAGTCAGGCTCCTCTTCGTCATCAGAGTCCTCTTGAATAGTACGGGCGGAAGGTTGTCGAGAATCGCACTTTGGCCTGTTGTGGGGGAGAGAAGGAATGAGCTCCCGCGCGGCTTCGTGTGCTCTCTCGTTCCCCTCAATCCCGGCGTGGCCCGGGACCCAGGAGATGGTGATTTTAACTCCTCTGGATTTGAGGGTCTTTGCTCTAGCTTTCATTTTTTTTTACCGTTTTGCTGGGGGAGTCTCGCTTCCGGCAAGTGGCTGGGGCCTCTTTCGAGTCCGTGTACACGCGTAAGTGCTTGGACCCCTCTGGAGTCAGGGACTCGTCTTCCACGGCGAATAATATGGCTCTTAGCTCTGCTTCTTTGGTTGAGTGTTTCTTGTGAAACGCAAAGTTTGCCTTAGATTCTGTATTAAGACAAAACCATGCAATGGCTGTGCCTCCTCCGTCTTCTCTGACAGCTGCGTCGGTGTAGACGTGTACTGTTTCGGAGCCGGGACGGGCGTCCTGCACGGATTCCGCGTGTTTTTTGGCTGCGTTGTTCCTTCTGCCCTTCTGGTCTTTGTCTACGTTCTGCTTCATGGGGCGATGGTCCACCACTGCCTCGTCCTCCCACGGGGGTGGAGGAGGAGAGATCGTGGGGCGGCCCATTAGCTGGTACCCAAGCAGCTGGAGGATGGCCCTTCCGGGTCTGGTTCGCTCGAGTCTCTGGGGCGATGCGATGGGTTTCGGCCCTATCTTCCAGAGTATTGATCCTGGAGTGTTTGTGGAGCTCCTCTATTGGGGCAAATCTGGGGAGGCCGGCGACCAACCTCATTGCCTCTCTGTTCAGCACCTCTAGTTTGCGCTTTTGTGCTCCTGTGACACGTAGGTAGCTTATACCGTACATTGCCTTGGACGTGAGGAGGGCATGTACTAACATGCGAAGGGTGCTTTCGTTTGCCCCGCACGATTTGAAAGTGGCCCTTCTGATGAGTCCCAGGGTCTGTCTCCACGTTTTGGTGACTTGTGTAAGCCAGGTGCTCGCTCCGCCGTCCTCGTCGATGGGGAGTCCTAAAACACGGATGCTGCGTTGACATTGAATGGGACGGCCGTCGAGGCATAGGTTGAAGAGATTCTTCACGCCCTTTTTCCTGTTGCTTGCGTCCGCCACCACAACGTAGGTCGTCTTTTCGGGAGAGGGAGCCATTCCGACTTCTCTCAGATAATCCGCCACGGTGTTCAAGCCATCCTGTAGGGCTTGTTCCTGGGCGCCTGGTGGGCCGCCTGAAGTCCAGAGCGTAATATCATCGGCGTATATGGTGAAGCTGATACCCTCAATTTCGGCCAACCTCGTTGGAAGGCCTGCCATTGCGAGGATGAAAAGCATCGGTGATAGGACGGCCCCTTGCGGGACTCCTATGCCGTTCGTCATTGTTGGGCCCAAGGTAGAGCCCACTCTGACTCTATAGTGACGTCCATCGAGGAACGAGCGAATGAATGCGATGACTCTGCCGCTGAGACCGCTCTTACGTGCTCCATCGATAATCGAGTGGTGCGGCACCGAATAGTTTGGGCTTCTTTCTAGGACGTCCTGATGCAACAGAAGAAGGCTGTCCTGGGTGGAGAGGTGGGGTCTGAAACCCGTCTGGCGTGGGTCCAGGACGTTATTTGCCTCTACGTACCACTGGATACGGCCCAAGACGAGCCGCTCCATTAACTTGCACAGGTTTGACGTGAGAGATATAGGTCGCATGTTGGCGAGCTCCGTGGGGGGCTTTCTGGGCTTTGGTATGGGCACAACCCAGGACTCCTTCCACTCCTTTGGGACCCGACCTGTCTCCCAGATATCGTTTATCCAGTCCAGGAGCTCATGTTTCTGGTCTTCGGGAAGGTTTCGAAGTGCCGTATTTGAGATCCCATCTGGCCCAGGGGTTCCTCCAGCCTTGGCCTCATGGATGGCCGAGAGCAACTCCCCGAGCGTGAAGGGGGAATCCATGGGCGAGCGTCCGGAAACTGTACCGCCCTCCGGTCTTTCAGTCTCGATGTCCGCTCCCGGTGCTCCGCTGTTGGTGCCGGTTGGTTGTGGGAAGAAGTGCGCTCCCGCTAAGATGGCTAGCTCTTCTTCCGTAAGGCCCATTCGGAATGCCAAGTTCTGTCCTGCCGTGCGTGTCTTGCCACGATTTTGCATTCCCCGGAAGGTGCTCCAAAGTCGAGCAAGTCCGGTCTTGACTCCAAAGGACGGGCAGTGTTTTCTCCACCTTCGTCGGCATAGCTCGAGGGTGTACCTCTTCGCTTTCGCCGTGGCGCAGCTTAGTTTGACTCGTAGCGGCAATGTCTTACCGTTGTTGCGGTACCGCTGCACGGCTTGTAATCTTGACGCCCAGAGGTTTAATAGGTGTAAGTCGGGGGTCGGCGTGCCCACCTTGATTTCCTGGGTTTTTGTTGCGAGGCCAACAGCCGCTTGTATCCGTATGGTGAGGCTGAGCTGTTCGTGCTCCTCCCGCTGATCCTTTTCCAGTGCCTCCCGAAACAAGTCTTAATTGATTATATAAGGCGCTCGTTTCGGTGCCTGGGACCTGCGCAATGCATTGAAGGTGACTTCAATGGGTAGATGATCGCTACCCATGGAGTCTGGTAGCACCTTCCAGGTTCCCTGGAGCTTCGATGAGGCCCATGAGAGGTCCGGGGAAGTGTCCTGTTGCTTGTTGTGCGTTGCAATCCTGGTGCAAACGTCATACTCGTTTAGTAGCTTGAGCTTGGCTTCTGACGCGGCTCGCGCCAGGTTGACTCCCCTAGGAGCATCCCGAGGGTAACCCCACATTGTATGGGCGGCGTTAAAATCTTTCCCTATATAAATGTGTTCATCCAAGGGGATCGCTGAGCAGAGGTCCCGGATTCAGTCCGCTTTTTCGCACTGCTTAATCCCGGGTTTACAGTATGACTGGTACAAGATTAATCTTCGTCTTCCCAACACTCGCCTTAACAACTACTGCCTCCCTGCCCGGATTGCAAAAAGGGGCTGTGTCCAGTTGTGCGTGAGGTACGTCTTTATCCACGAAGATTGCCGCCTGGCCCTTGATATCTTTAACCGGAGGTTTTCCTTTTCTGCGGACCCCTCTTCGGGTTCTGGCTATTGTAGGAGCAGTGTAGGTGTAATACCCTTGCAGTTTCATGGCGTCATTGTCCGTCTTTTGGAGGAGGAGAGCGAGGGGTCTGCCCTTTGTTGTCTTGCTTGCCCTCTTGAGGCGGAGTCGAATTTCGGTGAGGCGGCCGGTGAAGCCCCTGCAGTTCCATTGCAGAATCCACGTGGACTTCCCTACGCCAGCTCGCCTGCGCCTTCCCACTTTGCTACACTGCGCAGTGGTGTTGGTCGTTTCTCGGGTTACTGTCTCCACCACTGTGACGGCGGGCGAACGCCATTTGCTTTCGTCTGAGGTTTCCCGTGATGGCCGGAGTTGTTCCCGATAGGCGGGTTATTATCACTGCTTGCTGTTCAATTAGCTGCTGCTGTGTCTGTACTTGCTGCTGCATTATCGCTTGTTGATTTCGGAGTGCGGCAATCTCTCCCACGAGCTTTTCGATGGCGATCGTGAGGTCTTGTAGAAAGGGCTGACTCCTTGTCTCCACTGGAGGGGGACTATCCTTTGGGGGCCCCTTTCGCCGTGCCGAGGTTTTGACCTTTTTGGCATATGTCTCGTCCCTCGCCGCTTTGTTGTGCTCGGCAACTACTGAGCCGAGCGTGGGCGCCTTCTCGGAATCTGGACGTTCAGAGTCGAGTGCGGGAAAGTCCTCCGCACCAGGTAGGGGGCGGCAACGTTTTTCCTTTCGGACGGTGTTGACCTTGAAGACCCGACGTTCTTCCTTGGGTCGTGTTGATTCTTGCTGGTGTTCCGGTCCCAGGACGGAGACCTGGGAACCTCCTTAAGCCTTCTGTTCTTGGGCTTGAGTTTCCGCCGCATTTTTCGTGTAGCCTTAACTTTCTTGGGACACGTGGCATTGGTGGCCACGTGTTCACCCCTACAATTTCGGCACTGCGGGGTCTGGTTCTGGCAATCAGACATCTCTTCATTGTGCGGGCGCCCACAGCGCCCACACCATTGTGAGTCGTCCGGGCACACATCCATTTTGTGTCCTATTTGGTGACACTTGTAACAGACGACCGCCCTGGGTCGGTATGGGGCGACTTTGCATACCTTGTGGAAATACGTGACTTGGTATGGTATCTTGTTGCCCTCAAAAGTGATGACTCCGGTCTTGCCGCTTTTTCCTAACTGTCGGGCTGAGATGATCCCGTGTGTTCGGCACTTCAATTTGGCCAAAATTACTTCCGGCGATTCATCCAAGCTAGACGTGTAAATGACGCCCCTTACTTGGTTTGGGCCGGCGGGTTCGTAGGCTTGAAAGCCCACGGAGCTCTTTCCAACTTGGACGAGAACGTCGGTCGCCGCGAGGATTCTGTCCGCCAGGGCAGGGTTCCAAACGTCGATGGCGATCATATTGGCGTCCTCTTTGGTACGAATTCGAAGGTCCAGTGGAAATCCGCCGCTGTCCACTGCCCTGTGTACAGCTTCCAGGATCTTCTGAGGTGCTATTTCGGCAACGTGGACACGTTGCTGAGGTCTCAAGATGAACGTTCGACGCTGTGTGGTCACGTTCTGCGTAAGTCTCCTCGAGGGCTTGCTCGTGGTGCCGCCAGGAGTGGCCAGCTTTTTCGTTTCCTGGCACCCACCAGTGTCCAACCGTCGTCTGTCGTCATTTCGTATTCCTGGCAGGATGGGGGATTTTCCATAACTTGGGTGTGGCCGCCATTAAAAAAGGGGCTCCCTTGAGCGATGTCAGCCATGATGCCTTCCACCCCATTTATAGGGGCGCTGATTAGTCCCGCTCCGGTTTCGGTCGGTTTAACTGATGAAAGCGTGACTTGCCTTCGGTCCACTGAGCTGCTGCGGGAGCCTGCGTCACTGGCAAGGTCCGAAGCTTCTACAAGCTCTCCACCGTGGCTGTAAAGATTGCTCGTGTCACCGGCTTTGCGGCTGGGTGCTGGAAGGTCAACGGTACCATGGGGCGTCGCCTCCATGGTAGTGTTTTGTTGGTCGCCGCATTGCGACGGGGTTGAACTGGAACCTGCTTCCATGTTCATCGGTCTCTTGCCGTCCCAAGGATCAGCCCCGATCCTACTGAGCCGGCTCGCCGAAGTTGCCGTTAGGCTTAGCGCGGCCGCCGCAGCGGAGCCGCACAAAGTGACCTGTCTCCCGGGATTCGGGGGTGACCACGGTGGTAGCGGTCTTTGCGTTGACCTCTTACCTTGCGGCGTTTTCTGGTACCAAAGTTTGGTAGGTTGATCTCCGCTTTTATGATGAAAAACAACGGGTAACTGAGCTTGACGGCAGAACGTCTTACTTCAATGCCTCGTCTTCCTCTTCAGTCGATGCAATAGATAAATCAATTTATATAAATGAATTCTGCGCTGAGCTAAAAAAAAACGTAGGCTCACTCCCATCAAAAAGGCACAGCTGAGAGGATAGTAAGGAACTTCCAATTAATCTGCCTCATATGGAATGATGGGTATTACATTGCCTACAGTGAACAAAAAAAAAGTTTGAGGAAGTTGTACAAGTCCCCTGAGGTCATAAAAATGCCGGGGAATCTTTGGAGGCAGATAAATACACGACCGTTACAAGGCGGTCTAAAAAAGGCGTATCGCTATACGGCTTCCAGCGGCGTGGGGAGCGGGACCTTTGAGCAGGCAACCCCACTCTGCACAACCACTGCCACACCTCCAGAAGTAGGATTTGTACGGTCTTTTCGGAACACTTGATGATGTCTTGAAATCCGTGTATGGTGTGCATGAAAGTGAACCTCTTGTAAAGCGAGGGCAATCGGCCAACGCTCATTCATAAAGTAATTAACGTCATCAATATTAGGCAAAAGGCAACGACAGTTCCACTGCATCAAATGCGCATTTTTCATTTACCAAAAAAGATAAGACGTGAAATTCAGCGAAAGCACCGAAAGCATTAAAATCGACCACTGGCTTTTTTCCTTTGTGCCTACGAACCTGCCACTCTATGTTATCCTGGTTGGATGTAAAAGAGTGGATGACTCAGAGTTCTCGTCCATTGCCACCTCTTCTAAAGGTGAGGCTTTGCCTGATCGTTTTGACTGACTCTGCATCGGGCGGTATGCCCCGGCCACGACCAGCCGAAGAGGCTGCTGAGGTGCTGGGCAGAGTGTCTGTCAACTCTACCCGCTCTGGTCCCTTGGGTACCGGGGGACCAGAGCGGACGGAGCAGACAAGGGACGAGCCCTTGTCCAGTGAGTTGGAGCGAGGGGCTCCTTATCAAGGGGGGGGGACCTCAAAGTATGGAGAGACGCGGGCACTGCCTGCCTTTCTTGACACTGGGGGCAGCTGGTGTACTCCCTCCAGAAGTTGAAGGAATCCGCTGCCACTTCTGTGGGGTTGGGGTCCAAGGGATAGCGGGGAAAAGCTCGCCGGAGAAAACATCATCGAAGGTAAGCTCACCAGAAAAAAGCGCATCGGAGATAAGCTCACCGCAAAACTGTCTGATGCGGAGAAAAGCTCACCAGCCTTTTGAAAAATGCGGAGAAAGCTTAGCTATGAATCTAAGGACTGAGCGCTCACTCAAGTGAAATGCGTTCACTCAGGGAAGTATGCTGGGCTGCAATATGCGCAGAGGGTCATTCTGCACTTCACTATACTTCATTCACCCTTGAGCTGAGAGTAGAAGTTCCTCCATTGAGCGCAAGCTTCCTGCCCTTGCTAACACAAATTGCACGCGCCACCAAAGCACTGCGGAAGCCAACGAGCTGGCACTGAAGGCGGCGCTTCTACTCTCAGCTTAAGGGTGAACGGAGTATAGTGCAGAGTATGTTTTTAAAATAGAAAAACAAATCCTCTTACATGTCAAGCGTTGCGCAACAAAAATAAAATAAGTAACTTCGATAGAACGCTAATTAAGAAAGCTAAGAGGGATAACCTGTGTAAAGGGCTGCAGCTTGAGCAGTTTCTGGATATTAATTTATGAACTGACCATTTATGTAGTACACCGACACCACATCGCCAAATCTCCACATTTAACCCTTGGTTTAAGAAGCAGCGGTTTCAATTCTTACCTTATTCAAGGCAAATGAAAAAACGGGACGTGTTTCCTCTATCCCTGGTGCGCCAGAATAAACATGCTAACACTTATGCGAAATAGGTTGACATAAACGTGGAACGAGGGCTACAGCCAAGGTGGAGAATGAAAGTCAAAATGACTTAAATCGTAATGTAACTCAAACATGTAATCAAACATCGCACTAAAAAGTATTAGTTAAGTTTTTTTAAATTTAATGCTTTCTATATGGCCATATCTTTTGTATTTAAATCAAAGAATTATCACACAAGGACGATTTATATCGGACTGTAAACAAGCAAAAAGCAGTGGTCTTCTGAGCAAATCGATGCATTGAGCATTATTTCTACCTCCGATTTTGTTCGTCTCTCGCGTCACATCTTTTTGCAATAAAATCATAACTCAAGATATAGAAACTAAATCTGAGGAAGTAATGTTGCAACGCCAGAAAAATCAAATCGCAAAAAAAAGCCAATACAACTTTTCCGCTAACAAAAAGTTGTTAATATTGCGGAAATTCATTTTTCTGCATTGTTTTTACAGATCGGAAAAAAATAATCAAACAACCTGCCGTGTTTAAAAATACATATAGTAATAAATCATCAATATTTTCAGCAACGGTGACATTAGTCTGATTTAAACAAAATAAATCTAACTTAAATTTAAGAAAAATTTTTATTTGTTTTAATGTTTATTTTTTCTACTTTGCCCACAACATAGCGACCTGATATGAAGTGTGTACACTGTCAACATAAACAAACGATGAACTTTTTTTTTAAACATTTTAGTCGTTTCTTAAAACTATTAGTGCTGTGGAAATTGCTTATTCGGGGCACAAACTAAAGCGATTTAAGTTTGACGCAGATGAAACCCTTCGTTAAGTAAAATGGGAAATATCGCTTCGCGCTAGCTCTGTTGCATGGTGTACCACATGCGTAAGAGTCGCCTAAAACCTTGGTAGCAAAACTGCTATTAAATGATAAAGAACACTTTACGTACAAGTTTAGTTCGAATTGAGCTTTTTTCCGAGTTCGTCAAAAGACTGGTGAGCTTTTCTCCAAACCCGCGCAAAAGTGTGTGAGCTTTTCTCCGGTGAGCTTATCTCCGGTGAACTTTTCTCCGGTGAACTTTTCTCGCGGTGAGGGCCCTTGCAGTTGGCGTAAGCCACCGCGCCTTCACAGGTATCAGCTACATGATCGTGGCTGACGCACCTTGCGCATGTCTCATTCCCTCGACAGCTGCGTGATCCGTTGTCAAAGCGCTGGCAACGGAAGCAACGCTGGGGGTTCGGGGAATAAAGGCGGGTGCGGCAGTTAAGATATTTATTTAGATCATACTGCAGGACAGAGACTGGCCTAAGCGGGAATGGAAATACAACAAGTAAAATATAAGTAAGCACTTTTGAAACCGAAAATAAAACAGATCGATATACATATTCGAGGAAAATACCAATAATGAAATACAGGAGATTGACGTGCAAAATACTAACATGCATGATATTTTATACGGAAAAAGTAGGCACATCAAAGAAAAATTACTACAAATGACATCACAAAAGTTGGCAGCCTCAAAAACGCTAGAAGGTAGAGCGTTCCATTCCGAAAAAGTGCGGGGAAAGAAGGAAAATTTGGAACGATTAGTGTGTGCAAAGGGACGTGTTAATGGATATTGATTATGTTGCCTCGTAGGTCGTGACATTAACAGGATGAGGTGCTTTTTTGTGCCAAGCCGTACATTGTTTCGTACCATACTCAATAAAGAAATTTAGACTTAAGAGCTTCCTACGCAGCTCAAGTGTAACTACGCCATTCGTTTTCAAAAGGTGCGACGGAGAGTCTAATCTATTAAATTTTTCATAGATTGTTCTCATCGCGTGCCTTTAAACCATTTCCAGCTTCGAAATGTTTTTTAGTGAAGGGATCCCAGACAAGGTTGGCGCATTGAAGTTTCGATCGCACAAAAGTGTTATAAGCTAGAAGTCCGACACCAGATGGTGTTTGCATTAGTTTACGCCTAAGGAAAGATGTTATCGATGTGTGCATTCCATGACGGAGTCTTAGAAATCATGAGTCCTAGCTACTTATACTCCGAAACTTCGCGCACGGGGGAGCTACAGACATTGTAAATAGACTCAAGTGGAATATTTGTCTTGGTAACCCGTAATAAAACAGTTTTTCTGTATTTAATTTTATTTGCCATTCGGCACACCAATCTGCAATTTTTGAAAGTGAAGAGTTTAATGCAGACTGGTCGGATGAGCTTGTTATATATTTGAACAGAGCACAATAATCCGCAAAAAGTCTAAGGCTTACACTTTAATCGATGATTGAAACAATATCATGTGTATATTAGAAATAACAAGGGCCCCAGAACGCTGCCCTGGGGTGCACCCGAAGATACACGCAACACAGTTGAAAATTCCTCACCAATATCAACGAACTGTTTACGTCCTTGCAGGTATGATCTAATCCGTTTAACAACAGAAACCGGAAGACCAACATTTTCTAATTTAAAGGGACACTGACAGGGTATTTATGCTCGCAAATGTTTTTATGTTTACATGATATATATGAGCCCAACTACCCAGAAAACCATTCGCGGCTCGAAATTCGTTTTCTTTCCGCCCGAAAACCGCTGATCGAGAACTGGTCGGTTTGAGTCACGCTCACTCTCTTCTCCGTGGTCACGAGCCGCTTTCTACGGTTTAGACACAACCATCAAAGATAATCAAAGTCCTGGGTCATCGAAGGCACACACACATTATTAAGAATAGAAAATAAGTATGATACCCTTTTATTGTGGCTTCTTAAAAGCTTCAAATATGTTGATAGGAGAGAAAAAAGCTGCACAGTCACGTGATTTCCGCGAACCCTCTCCTCCTCTATATATCTTTTTCCTCCCCAGTCCGGTTTCGGTTTCGGTTTCAAGCAGTTGCGTTTTTTAAACTTTATTGAACATATATGTGACGCTGTAGAAAATATTTACTGGGTAGTCCTGTGACGCCATATTAAATCGCCAAGCAAAAAATAATAAAAATAATTTTGGGGGATGTCAGTGTCCTTTTAAATACTAATTTTCCATAAGGGACCCTGTCAAAGGCTTTATTGAAATTTAAGAGTATGACGTCTTCCTGACCAGATTTATTGATACAAGCGGCGAAGTCGTTGACCGTGGTTAAAAGTTGAGTTGTGGTGGAAAACCCCTGTCTGAAACCATAACGGAAGGGGGACAAAATGTCGTTTTCTTCCAAAAGGAAGAAATAATGTTTGAAACATTTTGCTCCATGAGTTTGCAACAGGTACACATGAGAGAAATGGGACGATAGTTTGTTAGCGATAATGGGTCTTCTTTCTTGAATAGAAGGACGACACGTGCAAAGAGCCAGTCATTCGGAAACTCACTGGTGACTAACGAAGTCTGAAACATTATCGTCAAAAAACGTGCCATTGACTCTGCGTACCGTCGAAGAAAAATATTTGAAATCTTATAGGGGCATACGCCTGACTTCGTTTTTAGATTTAACAGCCTTGACAAGACACCTTGATAGGAAATAACATCAGCAGTCATAGGTGACGAAGAAGCGCGACATTCATACTCGTCTTTTTCTCCGAAAACTGACTAAAAATAAAAGTTGAAATGCTGAGCAAATTTTTTTTTTATGTGAAACAAGATTGTCATTATTATGATCTTTTCAACAGGATTATTCTTGTTGGCCAGGTACCTGCAAAATGTTTCAGGGCCATCCTTCAGAAAAGTCGACAAATCATTTACAGAGTAGCTTTCTCTAGCTCTGTGCAACTCTGCTGTTAACTCAGTCTGTAACTCACGTACCCTTCCGGGATTACATTTTCTTTTTCTCATTCTTTTTAGTCTACGTTTCAGATGAATGATGTTTCTATCAATCCACGAATTGGTTTGTTTTGAACACCTGTGTCTATTAGGAATGAAGTTGTATGAGCAAAACGCGCACATAAGCTTAAATCTTTGCCAAAGGACAGATGCATTGGAATTGTTTATTTGGAAGCCAGCAAATGCCGCATCTAAATATTCAATAACACTGTCATCATCAGCACGACTGAAATTTTTGACAGCTGTCATTGTGCGTCTTTTATTGGCTGGAAGCCCTACCAAAGAGCTGCAAAAGTATAGTAGCTTGTGATCTGACACACCATCTTCAACACTAAAATGGCAGTCAGAAAAGGCACTGGTTGCAAAAATGAGGTACAAAAGCGAACAGCTTGAGCCCTGGACACATGTAAACTCTGTTACAATCTTTGATAAATCACATGCAAATACTATGTCAAGAATTATTGTAGCATTTTGAGTGGGTGCAATTGGGAAACTCGTCTAATTAAATTTTAGGAGATTGAAGTCGCCAGAAAGGATAATATTGTTATTTTGAAATCGTAGTAAATAATCGTACAACCTTAGTAAAAAGTCGGAAGGTGAACTTGGCGGCCCATACACAGCAAATAAATTGACGCTCGAACCGCACACATTTGCTTTAAGGAATAAACTTTTGCGATTATCAATCTTATCTGGTCAAACAGCGTCGATCGATGATTTGAGCACGAATAAACCCCCTCCCCCCCCCCCGTTTGTTGCGATGAACGATCTCTTCTAAATATTTTGTGTGATGACGGGTTTACTTCATTCTCGTTAATTTCACTGGTAAAGCAGGTTTCTATGATGATAGTAGTTTAATCACTAAGGATCGTAGTTCAATAAAATGGAGCTCAACCTTATCTATTTTGTTACTAAAGCTACGAGCAGTGAAATTTACAAGACGCAATTGTTTGTTCACAGCTTGTGGAACTGCCCGTCAATCTTTAGAATGAGCTCGTGGCGCAGAGGAAAGCAGTACGCGTTCATCTGCAGCCTCGTCCCAAATATACGAGTCCTCATTTATTCGGAGCTTATCGTGAACCAGAATGACCCTCTTACCATTAGCCTTATCGTGTTTGGCACTCGCCCACAACATTTCCCTTTTATGTTTTATGCTCTTTGAATAGTCATTCTGAATGAACACGTTATACCCTCTTATCGTTTTCGCGTTTCTGAGGACTGACTGTTTCTTGGTGAATCATTGAAAGTACATAATAACTGGTCTTTTAGTGCCATTTATTCCTAGCCTGCGTATTCTGGCAATTAATATACAAGGCACACCTAATTTGTCAAGAAATATGTCAGATACTCCTCAGTTGCTCATTGCTTTTAATCCGCAAAACAAAAATAGCTAGATTTGAACACTGAGAACGGTCCCCAAGGTCAGAAATTTTTATGCCTTGTTGGAGCACACTATTTTCCTTAAGCCAAGAAAACGACTACATCACCCTAAACAACGAGCGTGAAGCGGATAAGATCCACTATGTGGCAGCACATCGGTTTGGCAAGACGAACATGGCGATCATCACTTATTACAGTGATCACCTGCCGCGATCGATCCTATACGGCAAAATTTTCAAGATGATATTTACCTACAAGCCAAAAGCGGTAGTGTGCCGATATGCCACTGCCTCGGCTACAAAGAGGACATCTGCCCCAATCCAGAGGTATGTACGACGTGCGGCCACGCCAAGCATGCGACGGTTCTCGTTCTAGATACTGGGAGGATGCAGTGCGCTGGAGGAACACTCTTCTTTCATGAGTGCAAGAAAGACGGACATTTGGAAACCAGAAATAGCTGTCTCACTAGGATGGAAACCTACAAAAAATGCGAGAGAATCACCAACAGTTCCGCAAGCAGCACCAACAACAAGCTCACCTGCAGCCATGCCCCGGGGAAGGAGTCGTCAAGATTCCAGTGCCCCCGAGCGGAAAAGTCTAAGCAGATATGGTCAAGAACGGAAAGCAAACTTCTACTTCACTGAAGCCCAACGGGGCAACACGACCAGACTTCGGGAATCTCTATCTCTATCTCCGGGCAGAGACGGAAGCCATGGCCAAGCCAACTCAAGAACAACTAGAGAGACAAGCACGGAACGTTACCGTATTACAAGCATTACGCGACTTCATTAGGTAATCAAGGTTCTCCAGTGGAATGGTCGGGGTCTCCGAGGCAGTGCGGCGGAACTCAAAGCACGCAACTTAGACAGACCACGAGAACGCTTTGGTATCCTGCTTTTGCAAGACCAATACAAGGGAAAGTTTACTACAAGGCTACGAATCATACTCATATTCATCGATAGCAGCGGTCAACATGCTGACCCACCAGGAAGGCCATGGCGTACGTCCTCCGGGACTGGGTTTAGCACCTGATAGACACTACAGAGTTTTGCACCAAAAACCAGGTCGTTATTGCAATCAGGGCGTCTTGCCAGCACCACAACCTGCTGTCGTGTCAGCGTACTACAGACCACGGCGAGGTGGTGCCCCACGAGATTACGGCTGGTTGGCTTATCTGCATGACTTGTACTTGCGGACCACAACTTATACGGAGGTGATTTTAACATACAACACTCTCTTTGGGGTTACACAAGCAAAGGCGGTAGAGCGGAGGAGCTCATGGATGCGATGGGCATCTACCACATACATCTAGCTAACAAGATAGGTATCAAGACAAGGATTGCCGGCGCCGTTTAGAGGGACACTGTCCCGGACCTCTACCTGGGTAGCGAATCCTTACACACAACATCACAAATGGAAGTGTCTCCCAAACAACTAGTGAAGTGATCATTTCCCAATCACGTTCCAATTCCCATTGTGTTGTAACTTCGCCTCGGTGGGCGTCGACAGGGCTCCAGACAACCGACAGCCGGCTTCGATCGTACCCGCGTTCCAACTGCCACGGGGCGTTTATTTGTGAGACAAAGAAGAAAAAGACAAAACACGCACGCCCTCCTAGTGGAGGTAATTCATGCGAGTCACTACACACTTACTCGGAAAGCACGTGATGGCCCAGGGCAGAAACGAGAAATTAAAAAATGCATTGGGACAAATTTAGGAAATCATTGGAGGACAAGACTTTCGAGGCCACCCCCATCGGTCTAAGACTTCGGTGTGCCATTGCGAAAGCCAAAATCAAGAGCAAAGTGGACGAAGATGCGCCTACACGAGACTTGGGCCTGCTGCGACTCTGGGCTCGCCACCTAAGAGTGGTGCGTGCATACAGGAAAGGACCATGCACTCCAATCAAAAGACGCAACACTACGCGAGCGACATTCGAAGCTATAGTCTACGCTAGGACACTTGGACTTCAGCGGTGGCTAGATGACAGCTCCTCTTTTCCGAGAAGACGTCGGTGACCCGGCTCTAGGCCACAAGGGGTTGGTTTCATGATTGGAAAAAGAAGACCAAGGGAACTATGGCCACACTACCATTCAAGATGGGGAAGACCGAAGAGGAGCTGATGATCATAGCGGGAGACTTGTTCTTTTCTTAACTGAAGGCAGACCTTCGGCCCTTAATCCGTACACGCAAGAACTACTTGCATTAGACTCGCATCTGGATAGGCAATTTACAAGGAGAGAGCTGGAGAGCGCCCTGCACTCTGGGAGGGCCCACACCGCACCGGGACCCGACCAAATCACAATGAGCATGCTACGGATTACGCCCGACCATATCGTACAAGAGTTCCTGCACCAAATCAATCAGGTATGGGAGCCCGGGCAACTACCCACAAAATTGGAAACACTCTGCAGTGGTTCCCATTCCTAAGCTCAGGGAAAGACAAAAGCGACCTCGCAAACTCATCACCCATCTGCACTCACGTCGTGTACGTGCAAGGTCATGGAGAGAATTGTTCTGCGTCCAATCGAATGGCTCCTCGAAATGAACGGGGTTTCCACCCTGCGCAGACTGGGTTCCGGACCTGCCTGAGCACGCAGGACAGCCTAGCGCTAATTTCTGCAGGAATCATAAAAACGACCACACGCCAAGCCGTGCGCATCATCGTTGCAGTGAACGTAAAGAAAGCATTTGATTCGGTTCCCATGACGCAGTCATTCGCGAAGCACAACAACTCGGCCTCGCTGGGAGGCCGCTCCAACTTAATCCGAGCCATTCTGAAAGGAAGAACGTACTCGGTTCAATGTGGCTCCAATCAAAGCAAACCTTGGATGAACCGGGTAGGAGGATCGGTACTATCACCTATTTTTATTTACTATGGCCATGGAAGCACTTCCACACGAACTGGACAAGGTGCCGGAACTCGGGTTTACGGTCTACGCGAACTAAATTTTGATCTGGACCAGAAGATCAAGCCTAGCCCAACAAGAAGAAACACTACAAGAAGGCCTTGACATGATAGATAATAATCTCAGTCATGTCGATCTACGAGCATCACCAAAGAAGACGAGTTATGTCGTTCTTGCCCCCAAACGGCTACGCGAAGCCAAGATTTGCGAATCCCTTAACCTGGTGCTGGCAGGGAACATGATCGTCGCAGCGTCTTCGGTCAAGACTCTAGGGATAATAATGGATGAGACCATAGATGCATACCTGTGGCTTCGACAGACTATCAAGCGCAATGCAACTCGGCTCTAAACTTGATTCGGCGGATTTGCTCGGCACAAGGCGAGACGACGGACAAAGTGGCCAGGCGGATGGTCAAAGCGCTAGTGGTGTCACGCGTCTGCTACAGCGCTGGACACTAGATTCACGAAAGCACAATGGAGAAGACTGGAGACACTGAAACACCAGGCGATGCGTGTAATCACCGGTCTACCAGCCTTCACGGCACTCCGAGGACTGAAGAAGAAGGCTCAGCTTAACTCACTCTACGGCACGGTGCAGGCAGGTACTCGGGCACAATGGGGCCGAATGCAGCACACTAGACAAGGCACGATAGATTATTTGCCAACTCGAAAGAGAACAAGAAAAGTGGCCAGCGCTCCCTTAGCAACGTGAGGTTCTTCTGGACATCGATGAACACAAGCCACTCGTGAAGCTTAAGAAGGGTGACACGAAGAAAACAACAAAAAAACAAGAAAAGACTTCTAAAGGCACACAGGAAGATTGTCGGACACTGGACCGATCCAAGAATTTTGCTCACAGCCTACACAGATTAAGCTGTCAGGGACAATAGTCCCAGGGTGGCGGTAGCCTGCTTGTTGAGAGATCCATTTCGCTGTGAACTTGCAGCTCCCAATACGACGCGACGGTTCGAGGAGGGGAACTAGCTGTCATTCAAGTGGCCCTGGAGTCTGTCCTGCAGAACTACACCAACAGACCTAAGGTACTGAGCATCTTCTCTGTCGCTAAAAAGGCAGTCATTGAATGCAAAAAAAAAAAACGTTCAGCCTTTCCACTCTCGTGAAGAAGGAAGACCAGCGGAGCTGTACTCAATACACTGCCGCAACGCGCACGCGCCCGATTCCCGCTTCTCACCCGACGCGCCGCCGATCGTGGATACGTCTCCGGCGAACCAGAGTCGGTCGCACACGGCGCACGTGGCGCGCAAACGGGTTCTCCACGAACTTTCTCTGAACCTCGCCGTCGCACCCGGGAACTGTTCAGCCGGCGTGAGTGCATCGTCGCCGGGCCTCGCTGCGCTTGGCCTCGTGGCACCATCCTTGTCCGTGCGCCGCTTGGCCCGCGGGCGCTCTTTTACATCGCTGGTTCTGTTCTCGGCGGCGGCTTTCCAGGCGAGCGATGTTCTCTTTGGCAAGGAATCTGAAGCGCTGGACGCAGTGGAAGTCGAGGCGACAGCGGCTTTGCGGCGGTTGCGGACCCATTCGCGCTGCTGCGTGCGTCGCCGCTCCTTTCCGCAGCCATCTCTCTTCCACGAAAGGGCGCGCGGCCGACCGCATCATGGTTCCAAACCGAAACTGATAAGAGCGTAGGAGCCTACACTCTAAAAAAAAAAGGGTATCACGCGTTACACCGCTTTTGTCCCATATAATACACCCCAAAACTTAATTTCGACGTACAGCGCACTATAGTCGAACAGACGGCCCCAAATTTTACGAGGGGCTTGATAACGGTGCGATGTAACTTTTTAAATAGCTAAATAACGTATCAAAGTCCACACAAAGAAAACACTGAGTTTTTGCGGTAGGGCCAAGAAAACCACGATTATATTTTTCGTAGTCAGTAACACGTACATTAGCTATTTTAATAAGTTGTAACACACGGCTATCAAGCCCCTCGTAAAAGTTTGAGCCGTCTCTTCGAATATAGTGCGCTGTACGTCGGATGGAAGTTTTGGGGTGTATTATATGGGACAAAGGGTAATATTACACCTTTTTTCTGAAAGTGGGAAGCAGCGCGCAAACAGACGAGGGCGAAGAAACAAACGTGACGAGCGCTGCGCTCGTTACGTGTGCTCCTTCTTCGTTGTCGTGTTTTCTCGCGCTGTTTCCTACGATGAATTCCACCAACGCGCCCAACTATCAATTCTTCTATGGCTAGCGTTTACATGAATGCGATTGTAGCGCATCCCGAATTGAGCAGAGACCAATCACACGCAGCCTGTCTTCCTACTTTGTCTTCTACCCATCTGCTGCCAATCAAAATTGTCAAAATCTCAATTCGATGCGCAACGGTCGCATCCATCTAAACGCAGCCCATGATAGCTGGAAAGGTTGCCGCCATCTACGAGCGACGGCGACAACCAGACTGGTTGTGGGCTTGTCGCCGTCACTTATAGATGGCGTGTAGCTGTCCAGGTAGGTTTGTGACGACATACCGGACACCAGATCCTGGGGAACCTAACCCTTGACAGCTCCGCTGTAAGAAGCCAACAGCTTCTGCCAAAGTTGTGATGGAAAAAAAAAGCTTGCCGCTTGATTCCTTTTAGAGAGGACGAAGACCGTCCTCGGCTGGGTTCCGGGTCATGCCGGGATTCAAGGTAACGAGGAGCGCACCAGCTCGCTTCGCGTCGCCGTTTAGACCACGGGCATTCCGACGCTTGCAGTCAGAGCACAAGAGCCCGTGAAAGAAGATAACTATGACCTCGGTGAAGAAATACCTCGCATCAAGGAGCACTACAAGCATCGACTGTGGGACTCTTTGCCTTCAAGACCAAATCCCCTTCCGGGGGACTCAGAAGGGGAGGACGAGTAATCCTCACTCGCATACAATCCAATGCCTAACCCACTCCGGCCCAAGTTTCCCGTTAGGGTGAAGAGCGAGGGTCAGGCATTTGTCCCAAGCGTAACGGAACTGCCAAGGCGGACACTGTCACCTTCTATGGGACTGCCCATACAACCAAAATATCAAAAGAAAGTACAGGCCCACACGGCTAGAAGGGTCGCCTAGACTATGTCCTTTGATTCAAAGCTGGACGTTCACATGTAGTGTGTAGTGTGTATGTAGTGCGAAGAGTCTTCAGCTCGCCTTCACCACCGACCCCTCCCCCACTTATTTCCTATCCCTAGTGTTTGGCCAATAAACGTTTATAATCAATCAACCTGGATTGGTTGCCGCGATTTTGTACGAAGTACGCATTCCTCGGTAACTCGTCGTCTTAACTGGACGCAAATCACAGCAGCGTTGCCAAACCTCTCAGACGCCACTGTGAGAATGGGCTTGAACTCGTCGTAATGAAGTGACATGTATAGTCAAGCCAGTTTGTGCGATTCAGGGCTTTGTCGTTTAGAAATTTTTGAAAAACAAAGATTATACAAACTTTACATGGAAAGGGTCAGGAACAGCCCCATTTACATAGAACAGCGGAAAGAAAAAAGCGCGTGGTGCATCATATGAATCAGTCGACTGCTATATAAAATTACAAACCCAGCAGTGCTAATATCATTTATTAAAAGTTAGAGAACGTCAAATATTGGAAGAGGGGACCCATTAATACAGCTCCCAATCATGGGCTTTCCTGTACTAAAATGCTGGGGATCCGCCTGTCTAGTATCACTTTCTGACGCATTTATTTTCCAAACAGCCTGAACGCGAGCCTCGTACTGAATTAAATAGGCATAGCTGACTCTAGTGAGGAAGCTGAACTGAAAAATAAAAGAAATAATTTTTATAAATGGCTACTTTCGTTTGAAGCTACTAACACCTCCCAGATAAGTTACCCAACTCAACTGGTACGCAAGCTACCTAAATGTGGTAAAAATATTAATCAGAACAAAAAATCGAGTATGACAGGTATGCTGAAAATGATGGTAATGTTTCCAAAGCCGTGGAGTCCGTTCATAAGCCGCTTCTTTTCCGCCGCCACTCATGCTCTTTCCTAAACAGACTTTGCACGGCCACTCTTTCCCTGAGCGTCGTCTGTCGTCGATTCGGGTTTCTTCAGCGCACCCGAAATGTAGTAAAGCGCAGGTACAGGGCTTTTCTGCGACTCCACAGGGCACACCAAAGATCTCCTCCTCGAAATCACGCTTTTGCGGCGTTGCTGCTCGTCGATGATCGAATCTTCGTCCGAACTGGCGGGCGCTGTACTAGCGCGCCTGGTGAACTGCTGGATGCTGCATGACGTCGAAGCTCGACTGCTTGGCCTGGACCCCTCCGAACGCGTCGGCGTGGGACCAGGTGTACGAAGGGGAGCGGCTTCTGGTTGGGGGACAACGTGCAGAAGCTGACCTCCGGTGACCGTCACCGGAGATGATGCTTCTAAGGGGTCGAACCACTGCTCCAGAGGAACAGCAGGCACGGGGGTAGGGCTGCTGCTGCCCGTAGCGTGTCCCCAGCCTCCTCTGGCCTCACGGCTATCCCTCTCCCTTAGCGGTGGACACGGACGTGGTGCTCTGCGTTGGGTGTGGAGCTAGGCCTTGGGATGCTCCCCGCCACGAGATTCGCGTCGTGTGAACCGCGTTGCTGAAGACACCCCGAAGGCTTGAAAAGTCCCAGGGCGTTCGCGTGCTCTGGGTCAAAGACGGGAGCTCTTGAAGGGCGTCGCTCGGGTTGATGAGGACTGTTAGCTTCTGGAGAGTGCAGAGGTAACCGTAGAAAAGGCTGTACAGAATCCACGCCTGCATGACAAGTGGCAGGAAGCGGCGTTTTTTGTTTTACCATGAGTTTTGCAGAATACTAAAAGTGAGCGTTATACTCGTTTTACATGGTGATATCTTGATTGCCATTTTGTTCGGTAAAAAAAATGTTAATGTCATCTGGTGTGTATGATGTGTCCATGGGCTTTTTGCCGCACGAAACTGAAAATTGCGAAGAATTGCACCATCTGAGACGGGCTTTATATTAAGAAGCGTACAGTAACTGGGCTTTACAGTACGGAAAGGAGATGAAAAATAAGAGTGCTGATGAAAACAGCACGTATACTTCTCTTCAAATCACGTGGATACACAATCAAGGCTATTGATGTGACTTCATTGTTTTGAATTCAACACGATCCCGAGTGCCAGTACTTCTGAGATAAGAACAAGACGTTACAGAGTGTATGACCGACCTCACTGCATCATTTACACAGTCCCTGTTCTAGTTTGAAGTAGTCTTTTCACAGATATATGCCACCAAAAAACTGTGAGAACTATGTTCCGCTCTGTGAATATGACTTCTGCCCGCCTCTCGATTGTTTCCACGAGAACGCTTTGTAAAATGCAGGCATAGTTTACCGTTTACAAATGGTCAGTAATAAGGTGAGTGTATCTTGATTCGGTAAAATTGCAGGTGATTTGCAAGAAAAGAAATTGTATACAGGCCAGTCAGTTAAAAAGCAGCTGATTAGAAAACCCAGAGAAAATACAACTTTGTTTTCTTTTCTTTGTGTCGTGGATTTATTTATTAGGCGAGATGTTTGCTGTAATAAATAGCTGACCAACGTTCAAAACTTTGCCTCAGCTATTGACTGTTGACAAAATCTGTGAACCAATTTATTTACTATAGTACAAATTCCACGGCTTGTGGCTCATGCTTCATATTTCTTGTATGGCACAAGTAATACTCTTCAGAATTTTAGGAGGTAGCTATAATTTTGATGAAAGCTCAACCTGCCTAAATGTTCAGGGCACAAATAACTATGTTTGCATGCTGCACAAATTACATTTGTGTAAGAACATTGCACGTACCAACTTGTGTTGATCGGTTTGGTCGATTACAAGGATTGACTCTTGGACGGTTTGCGGGTGAGTAGGTTCTTTTCTCCCCTAAGCTTGTGGAATATATACGGTGATCTACCGGTACTGTTCTATAGCTATCGTCCTACATTTTCTATATACCCCAAAAAAAAGTAAACCAGTAGTGCAATAGTTTGTAAACCGATGTTAAGCTTCTTGAGTAGACGTTCCGCACACACCTTCACGGAGCCTCGGTTTGTGTATATTCGTTTGTATAGCAGCATAGAAAGATACAACTCCTTTCGGGAAGAAATGTCCTGTTGATTCGGGCTTACCTTGAGGAGGGCCAGAAGCGTGAACATGAAAAGTAGTGTCCACGCGTAGTGTTCCTGAAAATACGTCAAATTTAGAGCGTCAACCTTGGTATCAGACCCAACCATGCATACTACAAATGCCTTTGATATCGTGTCATTCTCCATTTTAATCTTGCGTACAGCTAACAGGTGCGCACACTATTTAAGAGGAACGACACATCGTCCGGACTTCATACATTTTGTGTATGTTTTTGCGATCAATGTACGGTGTGTGTTACACAAAGGCTGATTCACAGCCGTAATATAGTCACCGACTATCCAAGAAACGCATCGCGTGCCGCGTCTCAAGTTAAGATGTCCGTGACTGTAGCTATAGGCAATTAGAAGCTTCAAGTGAATTCTATCCTTTCGTGGCCTCGCAAAAAGCTCACTGCACTTTTTTTAGAGCGCAGCTCTTAGGCGCCCGTTTCCGTGTTTCGCGGCGTCGGCTTCGTTGTCTGCGTAACCGCGCTAAATTTAACGGGAAAAATGACGTCACGTGACCTGAACACCAATTCAATTCCCTACTATATTTAGGGGGAAATTGAGTTTCTCCGCTAGATTTAGCGGACAAATTCAGTTTGTCCTTTGTCCCCCTTCTTCAGGGATTATTATTGCCATTCTTGTCCAGCTCCCTTGCAGCTTTGCATTAATTGCATCTTAATCATATAATTCAGTTTCTCCGCTAGATTTAGCGGGAAAATTGACGTCACGTGACCTCAAAACCAATTCAATTCCCCGCTACGTAAACTCAACACCAATTCAATTCCCCGCTAAAATTAGCGGCGAATTCAGTTGGTGTTGATGTCACGTAACGTCAATTTTCCCGCTAAATCTAGAGGAGAAACTGAATTTGTTCATAGGTGACGTGACAAAATGTCATGCTGACGGCATGACATGACAAGTAGTCCCCTTTTATTCTCGCAATTTCACCGCGACAAAGAAACCTCCGAATCAGTGGCGGCCTGTGCGAGTATACTAGGACCTGTAGGCCTCTGCGAAGTCATGAACATACCAACCCTATATCGTGTCATGACCCTTTTAGGTTAATTGCCTTGCCTCAGCAAGCTGTTGCCAGCTACCATTAATTATTCAGTCAATTATTGTCATCGGAAATTGTTTATGAGAGGCTGTAATTTCTCTCTCATATTTAGCGCACAGCGCTGTCAAAGCTTCTCGCGCGAGAATGGGGTTTGATCTTGTTGATCATTTGCACGCATTCTCGAGCAAACGAAACCATAACACTACACATTTTAGCGCCCATATTCGTGGTAAAAGGGTGGTTCTCTGAACTAACAGCCTTCCTGCACCCTTTTTACACAATTTTTGACTATTGATGGTGGTAACAGAGGTTTTACAAGAAGGCCTACACCCTGCATTATACCTTTACACCCCTAGGTACAGATGGGTTCTTAAAATTGTGTTAGAAGTGTGTACGTGCTCTTCGGTACACCCGTTTTTCAGACGTCGTAAAAAGGGTGTAAAGGCAGAATTTCGCAAAAACACCCTTTTAACACGATTCATGAACCCATAACTTGCGATTTTAAGGTGTTAGGTTTAGCTATGTCGAAGAAACCCTTGTCTAATGAGTTGCAAAGGGGATGCACAGGAGCACCCAAATGGAGGGGATGCTGTAGCATTAATCGAATAAACTGACGCCTGCATGCATTGAGCTCAAGATTTTATCAAAGGTGTATTTTAGTGGTGAATTTTATACCTTGTAAAATGTTTAGTCATATAGCTTTGATCCTGTAAAAGATCATGCCATTCATTTGCGGCACCCTATTTGGGGTGGTTAGCATCGTTAGCGCTTGATTCAAGACGCACCGTCTCGGTAGCTCCGAGGCAAAGTCCTGGCCGTCGACTTCGAATCTTGGCCGTCGAGTTCGAATGCAACAATATGACTGACGCTTATTGCGAAAAGGGCCGTGTAACTCAGATTTGGGTTTCACGTCAAAAGACCCCCAGGCCCCAGGTCTGGGCAGGCCTGGTAGAAGAGCTGCCACAGGCGGCTCTCCTACGAGGAAAAGATGTTGACATATTGGACAGCATTTCTGCCTGACAACAGGTATGTCTCCCACGGCAGCACGCAGTACTGCGCCGATATTAGCGTCAAATCAAAAAGATTGTGCCGGTAACATTTTGATCCAGCCAATATCTGTGAAATATCGGATGGTTCGTGCCCACGCTTCCTGACAACGTTAAAGGGGCGGGTGCAACAATATCCGGACTTCGGTTAAAAATATATGGAAGTTGCCCTCTGACACTTGTAAAGAACAGAAAGCCGATTTCGCCTGCGTGTCCTAGTTGTTGTGTAAAAAAAAAAAAAGAGATAAATATTCGCATTTTTGGCATCCCTCAACTCACTCCCAGCCTTCAGGGTCACACCTGATCCCCCTCCTAGTGACGTCATTCGGGGTGCCGTGTAGCTTCCCATGTGCTCTCTCGTAGGACGCTTCCTCTCCCTCTCTCTGCTGACATTAGCGGGCGTTATGCTGCAGCTTAGAGCCGACCGAGGTGACAATCTTTTCGGCATAATTAATTCGGCTGCCACTAGCGGCTGCAGGTGGTGGAAAAAGCTTGACTTTTGCTTTGCGATTTTGTAGCGGATTCGCGACTTCTTGTGATGAAGATGTTTTTTCTATTCTCCGGTACACGATAAACAACGTAAAAATGACGAGATGCGATTTCTTTTAATCTTAAAATCGTTTAACTCCCCCCCCCCCCCCTTTAAGGCCGCCGATTTTCGGTGAGTGTGGGGAGTATCGTTTGTGAATCGGCCATTCTGGTCAGGTACTCAAATTTCTTGACCAACTCAAAACAAAAGTAAAAGAAAAACACGAAATATGTGTACTTTGAACCCGAGAAGGACAGACAAAGCAAGCAGAAAGGGCTTATCTGCATAGTCTATCTCGTTGGGACCTCGCCTTTTGGTAAACCTTCCCACCTTTTTTGTGTCTTCGTGTGGCTGTGAGCGGGCGGGACAACCACTTCAAGCGAATCAAAGGGGTGGAGCGAAACACGTGACCGCTCTCCGCAGGACAAAGACCCTTAGATGAAATTTTGTCACGTGACTCGCTTTGACGCGCTGATGGGCTCACTGAGGTCATAGTCTTCGCCGCTTGCCAACTTATGGTGATGTGTAGGGGGCCACGTAGGTCCGGTTTCCGAAAAGCGCTCTTCAGTGTTTCCCTGTTTTTCGTGCGCTGCAGTCGCAGCTGTGGGTTTCCGCCGTGAACGGCCGGAATACATCCATGCCAGCTTTTCGGTAATGGCCACTTTCTTCGTCGGAGTCCATGGAAATATTGTGCTGTGTTTGTTGGATTGTTGGACGCGGTTCGACAAAGAAGTGCTCATCGGCTACAGAGAAACTGTTGTTGAATGTGGGGGACCTTCTTTCTCGACTCTGTGTTTCCGTTGCCTTGTGCTGCCTCAGTTGGATTATGCATCTATCACAGATTACATGATATCGGTGTTTAATAGTAGGTGCGCAGCAAGCAAGCTTCTGATAGTAGTCCTGCTTCCGTCTCTAGAGAGTTTTAGTATATCGCTTTGATGCCTTCGATACCCCCGGTAACGATATAATGTATGTGGAAAGGCGGCGGCTGAGTACCGGATGTAGTTTTTGAAGTCATCGGAACGATCTACTAAAACTCTCCAATCTCCACGGTCCTTCGTGTTTAAATTATGAACTTCGCTTGATATGAAAACAGTGTAATTCTATGCATTAATATCCTTTTCGTTCTGAAAAGAAGTATCGCTTTTGTAAATGTGTCAAACACAAGCCGTTTGTAACGATAGTGGGTTTATAAACTTCTGTGAGAGATTGAAAACAATTCCGTTGTCCATGTATGCGTGCGAGCCGCGCCCTGTGTGCGTGAAACGCCGATATTACTGATACAAAGCGAGCGCATAGGTGACGTCTGGCCGACACAGAACAGGTGCATATGCGACATATGCCCGATACCTGACCGACTGTCGGTTTTCGAAAATCACACCTTTTTTGTAAGGCGTAAGAAATAACACCACCTTTCCAGGGCATTTCGTCACACGAATAAGGGTGCTCCCCATAGGACAAGCCATTTACACCAATAAAGGTGTTAAAATTTGAAGTGTGTTGATGAAGCCACGCTCTCGCGCCAGAGCTTAGACAGCGTTGTAAACTAATGAAACAAAGTGCAGAGTGTAAAACAATTCATTACTCCGTTATGAGCCAAAATTTAGTTTAGAGCGTTTTCGCGTTTTCTACAACGTACTTCCGGAGACTGGTATTTATCCGGATTAGTTGCGTTCAGTAGTCCGCTGATGTTTGTCCCGGAATTGTAAAACGAAGCACGAGTCTGCAAAAGGAGAAAAAAAGTTACAGCATTATACAAAAAGCGCCTAGGAAAATTAGTTCAATACATTAGAGGAATGGAGGGCACATGCATAATCACTGACAAGTAACCTGGGTGAATGCTATCCACGGAGCGATAAACTCGCGGAAACCCGCAACAAACTCGCAAGTCACGGGGACGAATACCGTAGATCGTGGTCATAAAAGATTGACGTTCTAGCTGGATGTTTATCGAGCATCAGAATGGTATCATGGGTCATTAATCAATTCCTGTCTAAAAAATCACAGGGTCTCTTATGTTATCCTTAAGTCGACCTGAAGGCGAAATCCCAAGCGCCGATATAAACGCGATAGCGAACCTCCGAAGACAGCGCGCTCCCTGACGACACACATTTGGCGCCGTTTCATTGGTACCTTTCGTTTTTGTACCTTTCGTGTCGCCGACGTGTTTTCGTACATTTCGTGCCGCCCACGTGTTTTTTGTTCAAGGATTTTGAAGGTCGACTGAACGATGGGAGATATAAGGCATTCTCCTTAATAATTTTCGACGTGTCTAACAACAAGCAAGACCTTCGAACGATCGACCCGCGAGACCGTCATTCAGTCGTTTCTATTTTGCGCCGGACTTCCATCAGCAGCCCGCATGGCAGCATGCTGCGGTGGAACAAAGGAAAGTGAGCACCACTATATTGCCGCGCACGGGGTCGAGCAAGCAATGCTCGGGCACGAATTTCTAGAAGATTCGTGTTTATAGCTGCTCGGGACGTAACTTTTATCATTTCGTCCTACTTTCGTGTTTTTGAAAGTGCCTGTTCATTCTCACCTCGAACATTCCACGCTCGAACATGCTCAAACATTCTGGGCCGGATTGTCGAGATGCCGATGCCAATGTTTCGATGTTTTCGCTCCAATAACGTGAGGACCGCGCACTCTAGGCAATGAACAACACATGTAGTCGCTGACAGCGTCAAACACGCAGGTCGTGGTGATCCCCAGACACTATTATGGGTCCGGAGCTAATCAGATTTCATCCTTAGCAGTCAAGAACGCCTAAGGACAAATCCCGAAGCCAGAAACGTGGGCATAATCGAGGGACGTAATAAAGTCTGGCGTCATCCTATGCTCTCTTTCACGATAACTTGAAGAACCGTGGAGGCTACACCCCCTGCAACCCAATAAGAGTGTTGGAGCGATGCACGTGACCCTATCGACAAGGGAGCGTGTGTGTGTCACTGCGCTCAACGCAAGGCCCGGAGGAATCGTCTGTCGTCTGCTATAACCAGAGTCGTCTGCTGCAAAGCCAACCAACTTCGGATGAACATCCACCGCTGCAACATTAACGTCCGCTAGAGTAGCGAGCTCTTCGTCAACGGTTCACGAGACAACTATATACGCTCAATTTGCCGGCGAATTTGTGGCGGGCGGTAATGCCAGGGCGACGTTTTGATCGGAAGCGGTCGATTACAGGGCTGCGATGGTTGAAAAATCCATCAAAAGCCACGTTGTTCTCGGAAAAGGGTTGACCTGAATTAAATATCGTTGAAAAGTAACATGTCTGTAGCCTATTGTCGATAAAGATGCAATCGCACGTGTTCAGTGGCCACTAAACGAAAGAGGAGCCCAGAACTACTTTCTGTTGCGGCTGGCGCTGTTGCTGTAGAGGTAACGAGGCCTCCGTGGTCTCGAACATGGAGTGCCGTCACGTGCCTTGCTCCGATGCCATCATTGGGTTGCGGGGCCCAACCTTCACGGTTCGTCATGTTATCGTGAAACGGAAATTCGCAAATGATGCATCTCCTAAAATCATTGAGAAATTTGAAATTCCAAAAAAATAGTAAGAGCGGCTGACCGAACGAAAATAACCTATTTATAAGTGCAATCTGAGAGTGTAATTAATTCTAACGACTCGTTTTAAGTAACGAAAGTTCACGGTTCCTTGTCGTGTCCCGCGAATGAACTGCGTAGGCAGCCGAGACGCTCGATACAGTTACACTGCCGTTTTTAAATCTGGCGGACTCACGGCCCAATTAATTTAGCGGACGGAGTTCATGTGACACTTTGAAGCCACGTTACTCCAGGGCCTTACGGGATACTGTGACGTCACGTGGCTTCATGACGTGACGTGACGCTAAATTCCTGCTATATTTAAGCGAAGAACTTTCTCCCCAAAATTTAGGGTAACAAGTGTGATGTCATGTGACATGGTGACATGACAATTTTGGCAAAGTTAGCAATAATATCTAATCTTAATCTATATTTTGCGAAGAAATTGTCCCGCTAAATGTAGCGGAGAAAATTTCCCGCTAAGTTTAGCGAGCCACGACGTACGCTCACGAAACACACCCAGGACCCGTAGCAGAAGCTCGCCCATAATGGTTATTGCCGTGAACGCTCATACTGACATCGTCTCTTTTTTTCGAGAGCTTTTCGTTTCATACATTTCTTAAACGCTGTCTTTTGTAGAGGACACGTTGGTATAAATATGTGGACCTCACCTTAATGATCTCCCCAACGGCCTGAACGCAACAGATGAACCATATCAGGCCGACGGACAGCGAATTCCAAGCCAGGAACAGTTCCAATAGCGTCTGAATGTGCTGCATGAGCAATGAAACATTGCGTGAAAAGAAGACATTTAGCCATTTCAATTTATTTTGATAGTAATCTCCGAGGCCGAAGCGGTTCTGCAGGTTTATTTAGCTGAATTAACGGCCTTTGATGTTCTCCAGTGCACAGCTGATTGAAACATAACATAGATAGGCCATTCCAACCACACAAAATATAATATCCTGTTGCTTGGGTAAGGGTTCATTTGTAAAGAGTTTCAGTTACTCTGAGTTTTTCTTATACGTCTGGTTCTTATCGCGCCGCCTGAATGGGCTTACCCATTCACTCGTGTCGGAAAACATAAAGCCAAAAACAGTGGATGCTGCATTTCGATTTCCGGCGGGCGACGCCGCCAGATTTTGCTAGTAGACTTCAATCTAGATTTAGTAACCTTCAGATATAAAACGTGAATGTTCGCGATAAATTGGTTGACAAATGTGGGACGCGAAGTAATCATGATTTCGATTGGGCGACATTATTCGTTAATATTATAATTAAGATAAAGGTACTTGAGGCCAGCTCATGCCTAATTTCAAAGGTTTTGTCAAAATAAGAATCAATACTTACCCTTTTAGCTCAACACACATTAAGTCAGTCCATATTGTACTATACCGATACTTGTAAAATCGTCGCAGACTGTGTGAACGTGCACCCTCCATCGTGTCGTTTCTGTCACAATTCCCATGGCAGCGACGCGAGAAATGGTTATGCGTGAACGAAGCCTTGTAAAAGATATAGTATAAAAACAATGGTTCGTTTCTGGGAACCATTCTTCTTTCTTTGTGGACAATTTTTTTTTTGTACGCGGGTCTTTAGCCTTCTGTAGTAAACGGCCGTTTGTCTGGTTTTATGTGTCTCCCATAGGTGCGAGAATTACGATCGAGTAGTACAAAAGACAGTCAGCGGTAGAAGAGGTAAAAAAGATTGAATAGGAGGAGGGAATGAAGGGAGGAGTCTGGGTAACGATTAGGGGAAGACGAGGGTGGAACAGTAGTTGGGGATAAAAAGACCTCGTAAGCGAACAAGCAGCCTTAGTTTGAAAAATTAGAAAATGCAAATGCGAATCGTTTTGATGAACCTGAGTGTACTAAGAAAAAAAGAAGGTACATCTGTTAGGCTCAACTTAATGTATTAAACATATTTAAATTAAAAAAAAACGACGGGTTTTTTAGTGATGCGTGCTTCATGCTTGGATGACGTAAGCAAAAATAATTGAGGCTAGGATTTCGCCGCGCCCGACTGTGGCAATTTCTAGAGTGCCTCAGCGCTAGAGCAGGTACTGCGCAAAGCAATGCAGAGTGCGTAATACACAGCTATTGATACTTGAAAAAAGTAAGAAATTCAAAATGTTACAATCTTACCAATTATTAACCAGAACGAACAGTTGTGAATTTATCAAACTAAAATACTAGTGGCAATCTAAACATGCCCACCTTCTGGCAAATCCTGTAATGCGGTTGCTTTTGAGTCGGCCTAACTTTGGAAAAAAAAATATCCCAATTTTAATTTTTAATTTGAGACAAAGAACAAAAAAAAAGAAGAAAAAAAACGAGCAAGGAAAGCATTATGTTTAACATTATGTTGTTTCCTAACCAGCTCGCCTGAATACCTTCGCTTCTTAAAATCCTAACACTTACGAAAGAAAACCTATATGCAAAGCCAGAGTTCCTCTTACAAGCAAATTGTAACACGAAAGCGTAGTGTATAGGTGAATGATGTGAATGATGTAGATAGAAACGTCCTCCATAAAATATTAAAGAAAGCAATCCAAAGTCAATATGATTTATCAAAATTGCTTATGGTGCGCGATGCAGTTATTAATTAGGTTGATAATTAAAACCTGAACGTGACTTCTTTTAACTCTTCACATACTTGAAATACCTGCTAAATTCAATATTGAAAGAGACCGCGTGATAAACACCGTACAATATTAAACGCCGTACACTTCAGTTGTATGGCTTGCAATCGTTACATTCAATGTCACCAATTTTTAAATAAAAATAGATAATAAAATATATTTTCTTACAGGGATCACTGCATCATTGTAGATACCTCTGAACTTCATCTAGAAAGAGCAATAGTATGATATTATTTATAAATCTCCTTTTATTTACTATCTGCGGTAGTTGGTATATAAATTACTTTTATTATTGTATAGATTAAATATAGTTTTATTTGTAATATAAATTACTCTTAACTTCATTTATGAATTTATGGCCAATAGTCGGCGCTTTCCTGCAGCTGTCAAACTATACGTTTGATCAATCTATCTGATTAAAATTTAGTTACCCTTTTATCCAGATAAGCAGAATCCAGGAAATTCTACTTCCACGTGATCTGTGATTACGTCAAAGCAGAATTCGGTGAAATCGAAATAAACTTTTCCGTGTCCCTTTACTGCATGACTTTGATTATTTTGAGGAGTCTATTTCGAACGACGTCTACCAAAAGTACTGCGTAAATACGGTTAAACGGAGAAAAGCAAACTGAAATGACAAGCACATTTTCAACGATATGCTTAATGCATTTAGATATTCGATATTGTTAAAACAGAGCTGCAAAATACGGATAAATTCAGAATCTTTATGTTTTATTAGAATTATTTTAGAGCGCAGCTCTTAGGCGCCCATTTCTGGCTTGAGCGGCGTCGGCGTCGGCGTCGCCGTCGCCGTCGGCGTAACCGCGGCGACGTTTCGGCATGGTGACGTTTCGGCACCGTGCCGAAACGTCCGCGCGGGGTCAACTGACCCCCCCTGAGGGGGGTCACGTGACCTCAGGGTGGTCACGTGACCTTAGGGGGTTACGTGACCCTCGTGAAGTCACGAGGGTCACGCGACGTCACGAGGGTCACGCGACGTCACGAGGGTCACGTGACCTCACGGTTACGCCGACGGCGACGGCGACGCCGAAGCCGCTCGAAGGAAGGAGTAGCAGGGAGAATGAGGAGGTGAGGAGGCGGGAGGAGGGGTATACCCTCCCCTCATTACCCTTCCTCCTCCTCGTCCTCATGAGCTGCGCTCTAATTCGGCGTTACAGAGAGTTGTAAACGGCTTTCATTTTTTTTCATAAAATATATAGAACATAATTGCTTTCAAAGAATGATAAATGCGGGGAGCTTTTTATTAACTAACCATCGGTACACACTGACATAATAAATACGCAACATACTGATAAAAATGACACGTAACATTGCGCTTTATTAATGATCACCTCTTCGCATAAAAAACAACGAAAACAAAAACAAAAAGGAACAAACAAACAAACATGAAAGACCAACGTATAGGTATATTCTGCCTAATACAGGTCGCCTTTTTGAATGCCCTGGTTAGGTAAACCTTCACATGCCTCTGTTAGCCCACATTCTGAAAGTATAGTGATTCTTATATACTTTCTTAGGCTTTCAATATTTTCATAATTTTTAATTGCATTGCCCCTTTACGAAAACAAACTGAAGTGAGATATATTGTACTCACACAAGAGAGACCGACAATCAGAAACATATTACTGGCTGCATTGGTGATGAGGAGGACGGTTAACGCAGTATCAAAAGTTCGGCCACCATCTGGAAGAAAGGAAGTGCTTAAATATAACGAGCAGGTTTTGGTTAAACGACAACAAACACTGAGAACATATAAGGTATAAAATGTTCCAGGGACACAGTTTAGATGAATCACAGACAAAACGGCGCGCTTTCCAAAGCGAGAATCATGACCTATATACCAAAGTGGTAGTTTAATGGAACAACTGTTGTTTTCTCAAATCATCACGTCTCGATCATGAAGTCTCTACTGCATAATACATTAATTATATACACTAAGTGCGAGAGTAGCCTACGCTACAAGAGCGAGATCTGGGCTTTCAGTGTCCCTGCCAAGAAAGCGCGTTCCTGCGGTGCAAACATCATTCCGGACAACGTACTCATGCTTGTATAGCTTCGGCTTTGCTCGCAAATTGCCAGGGCGTCACGTTTCTGATGCTCAGCATCCAAGCACGCGCTTGTTGCCTTCCGTCGTGCTTCGCTACGCTTGCATGCTCGAAGCTCTCGAGACGCCGAATTGCTATAGGAGTTGGGAAGCGCTGGGGGTAGAGGTACTGGTGCTGGCGCGCTGGGGTAGAGGTACTAAAAGACCTCGCCGTTCTCATCCTTTCAAATAGACGCTTGCCGGTAGCAGTGCATGGGCGAAGCCATCACCGACCTTAAAGGGGCCCTGCAACGACTTTTTGTCTGGTTTTTAATTTGCACCGAACCTGAACGCACTGAATGTAGTAACTTAATGAAACTTTTCTCGAATTTCGCTTTATTTTAAAAGTTACAGGCAAATTAAAATTACAAAAAAAATAAAAAAAATAACCTCCTTCATGACGTCCTTGGTCATGGCTTGAGTGGCCGTGAACTAGAAGAGGGGTAGGGAGCACAGCGAGCGCTCTCGGCTGCCGCACTCCATGTCGACTGCTCGAGAGGGCGCCACTAAAGCATGTGCTGGATAGGCTGTATGAAGCGGGCGGCCAGGGCGGCTCGCATTGCATTTGCTGCGCGATTAAACACTAATTCGGCATGACACTTCATTGGCCACAAACGACAGCAAACATGGGGCAAAGATCAGTTCAGGACGGGAGCCACTTCGCGCTGCCATACCGTCAAACGGCCAAACAGCAAGCCAAAGCTGCTCACCGAAGGCCTTCGGAGCGCTCGGAACCGGTCGGATCCTCGAGCCCGCATACGACGGCAGCGTCGCCGCGTACATCCGGAACCTTTCTACGCTCGCCGCTCGTCGGTGCTTGATCCCACTACCCCTTTCTAGTATGCGCCGCCTTTTCTACCACTTGGAGGCGAGTATGTTGACGGGTCATTTCTTGTTTCCGTACTTTATAAACTGCATTTGTTTCTTTTCTGATCTAAAATACTGAACACAAACTACTTTCATAAATAAGTGAAACGGTTCGCGCCACTTATATTTTGTATTTCGACTAAAACGAAGCTTTTAGCGGGAAAAAAATAGTCAGCTTTTAGCGGCTCTGATTAGCAGTAAGGCCAGGACCAAAGACTTCACATATTGCGCGCTTTCGGCATCGCGGGTTGCCCCCGTAGGAGGAGGAGGTTTCAGCGTCGTTTGGTTTAAATATGACGCACTGATATTTAGTTACACTCTCCATGCCCGCTGGCTTGCCCGAACCCCAAGAGACGTAGAAACCACCAAAACGTTTGACGCTTAAATATAATTGCAGGGGCCCCTTTAAGTTTTTGTTCTCTCTTTTACCGTTCACTGCACTTCATCATTACCCCAGCAGGACAGGTTATTGCCCCTTTGGATTCTACTGTGTCCTGCCGAGCGTAGGCATTCATGGAGGCTCCTCAACGCCCTCTTGAGTGGCTCGGCATCTGGGTAAGACAAGAGAAGGTCAGCAATGGCGGTTGCAATTTGGCGCGTGTGTAAAGCGTCTATACCCAATTGCAAGCATATTTCCTTGACTGGTTGCACGTACAGAGACATCGACAACTAGAACAACTTCAACATCAATAGGGGATGTCACTTTCAGTGACGGAAGAGCTCATAACAGCTATCGCTTAAAATTTGGCTAATCAATGAATATATACAAGACCCGTCTCAGGTTGAAACGTCTAAGTAAAGGAGTTAAGTTTTTGGAGTGGCTCTTTATTCCACATATATATATATATATATATATATATATATATATATATATATATATATATATATATATATATATTGTGGTGAAGGAAGAAGAAGAAGTCAGTTCTCCCGAGACTGCCATCGCTCAGTCAACTATCAACCCATTAAATCAATCCTTCTCAAGTCTCACAGGTTGGTGGAGGTGCGAACAATTTCCGCGGGAGGCCCGGGTTCGATTCCCGGTGTCGGAACCAACCTGTGAGACTTGAGAAGGATTGATTTAATGCGGTGATAGTTGACTGAAGCGATGGCAGTCTCGGGAGAACTGACTTCTTCTTCTTCCTATACACATACATATATATATATATATATATATATATATATATATATATATATATATATATATATAGTTGAACGATAAATGGGTTCGTCAAACAAGAAAAATATCCACATTCTCGTTCGTTCTCTCATACTTACGAAATATCTTGAAAGGTTTTATCTGCCGCGCAATCCATTCGTTGTTGTGAAATAAAAGCAAAGAACAGTTCCAGCACTAAAAAAGTGGAAGAAAAAAATTGGAGAATAAGCATATACGTATATTGAATGTCCTTATAAGAGATAGATGTATTGAGTTATTTTGCTTTATTAAATATATACCGGACTCTGCAGCAAAATATGAATCGCGTTGTCCCATGACATCATATTAAATCGCTTGGCATAATAATGTTTAAGAGGTGTTAGTCTCCTTTAAACTGTCAGTGACTCTAGTAGAGTATTAAATTGGGCGTTGAGATCCTCCACGCGTCTTCACCTTTCCGCTATCCGCTATTCTCTTAGCAATGATGCATACGCTCTACCAATCTGTGTAGGAGCTCATTTCCGCCATTAAATCGCAAATATCACTCGCCACGATTCGAGTTGATCCCGCTCTCAAAGACATGACTACCTAAAAGAATTAGAACCTGTGCACTACAATTTTGACGTCATCATAATGAGGTAGAGCGAAGCTGCACATTGGGGACACTACTGCGCTGCGTGTTGTTACGTTTCCGGCGGTTTCGAAGATGGAACGGCTGCTGACGAACAGACAGATTCACTCTCCTCTGCTGGAAGACGATGCGTCTTTATTACAAAATCGATCTATCGGGCTTTTAAGGATCCTGTAGCAAATCAGGACTGGGTAAAAAGAAACACATGCAGTCCCGCGCCGCTCCAGATAATCTTATCGAAAAGCTAAGAAGAATGCATAGCGTAGCACAGCACCGCAATTGCTACAGTGTGCACTCATGCCCAATCTGCGTCGTGCTGGTAATCATTCCTCTTAGTTCTTAAAAAATAGATAAAAAAGAACGATTTGTTGGTGCGAAATGTATCCTAAAGAAGGAACGCGCTTAGCCCCGAAACCACAACATTTACAGCTGATGTGACTGTAGTAACAGTCACGTATGGTAGTCAGTACAAAAATACACACACAAAAAAGTTTTTTTTTATTTTCAAAATAAGCTACGCATTGCGGCTCACTCAGTCTGCATCAAATGTAGCTGTAGAGGTCTGAACCAAGTATCTATGGTTTCGACACTAACTGTTATTTCGCTCAGAAGTTAAAGATATTCAGAAATTTTCCGTGGGAAAACGGCGGCCGACGGAGCCCACGAATGAAGGAGGTGATTAGGGATGAATGAACCCCCACTTTTGCATTGTAAGTTTATGAAAATCGTTTGCAACTTTTAAATGAGGTAATGATTAGTCAGGAAACTTTCGGATCTGGTCCGGAGAGCTGGCGTTTCGCTTTGGGGTGAGGCAGAGCATTTGGCAATAATTAGTCTGTTTTTGCGGTGAAAACGTTGCAAATTGTTTTTTTCGGAGAGACGCTACGTATCCAAGCGATATAATCTCGCCTAATTAAATATTAGTTTCTACACCTATAATAAGCTTCACAGGTCGGCCTACGTGTCAAAGAAACATTAAAAAAAAACGAGAGAGAAACGGCCGTTAATTGGCACATTTACTCGAACGAACATCAGCTTCAGCAATAAAAAATCGACTCACGAAGCAGCATCCACTAACGGCGAGAACTGCGGTCGTTTTCAACGAAGTAGGCGTCGCCGGTGTCCCCGATAATTGTCGTGTTCCCGGCGCTTCTTCCAATAGGCGCATGTTGCTGTTAAGCTGCACTCGGATGACTCTTTTGCAAAGGCCTCTTTTGTGCAAGCTAGCCGATGGAACGGAAAGAACGAGCTGGACTCGAGGTCGACGTTAAAAGGTGCGTGCATCTGGTAATCTTCGTTCCTCTCATCATAAAGCGATTTGTAATTAAATTATGTGGATTTAAGGTCACTTCATCGTTGTCACCAATGCACATATGAAAAGAAAATCAATTGCACAAAAGAAATATTAAGGGTTGACAAAAAACAACAACAGTACCAAAAAACTAGACGCTTTAAACACGCACCAGATTAAGCCGCCATTGCGAACCTAAACATCTCTTGATTTACCGAAATGCCAAGCCACTGAAACAAGCGTTGACGAGCCTCCAGAAAGGCCTATACTTTGGAGATGGACACAGTAGCAACTGAAGTGGCATAACCTGTCCTGCTGCCACAATGATGAAGTGAAGCGAACGGAATAAGAGGGAACGAAAATTGAAGGTCGGTCATGGCGGCGCCCCTGCACAGCTGTTAGAAAGCGTCTATACTCCGTTCACCCTTAAGCAGAGACTATACTCCGTTTCACCTTATGTTGTACCGCAGCGAAAGCTAGAAGCGCGAGCTCATAGCATTCGCAGCTGCCCTTAATGCACGAGAGCTTGTGCCGCCGAGATGTGCCCCAGAGCAAGGAACTCGCGCTCGGAGCCTTTCCTGCGGTACATCTTAAGGTGAAACAGAGTATAGAAGCTCCACTTCCAGCGGGAGCTCGCTGGCTTCCTCGGTGCTTTTGTTGCGCTTGCCTGCGCATTCACACTTCTGTTAGCATGGGCAGAAAGCTCGCGCTGAAGGCGCTCTATCTCAGCTTAAGGCTGCGGTCCCACGGCAGCCATCTTGAACAAGGCGTTAGTTCAACCAATAGATGGCGACACGCACCCGTGGGGTGGCCGAAATATTGGTTCACGGTGTGATGGCTCGAGCACCATCACGTTCCCCTCGTGGCCTTGCTCGCGCCGCTGCCAGCTGTGCTCAGCTGGCTCAATAGCGTGGCCCAGCAAACTCATCTATGCGAGAATGTCAGGCTGATATAGGGACATGCGGTTCGGCGGTTGCGACGGGCTTCCGCAATAAATCTTACCAAGAAGGAATCAATTGTTGATTGACGTGTCAATATTCTTTCAATGAAAAATTCTTCTGCAGGAATGCACGCTCAGTAGACTCAATCTTCCAAGACACCAGTGGAAGCGGACGTCTAGTAAACTGCTTCGCAATTTACGGTATTTACCTCACCATTACAATGACGACTGAAAAGTGACGTAACGAAATATTGTGTTACACGGTATCCGGAAGATGTAATGGTTGTTACATTATAGTTCCTAGAAAACAAGCGCCGTTGCAATATTTTCGGAAATACCGACACACATTATGTTGTAAGTACAGCTTAGGAGGAATATGATGAAAAGCATCAGTATAAATAGGAAGACATTTATTAGCCATGAAGACACTATGATTGAGCGGCGTTTAGTGACGGCAAGTGATGAGCGTTCGGGAATTTATAAGTTCACATGATTGCTAACTATAGACATGCGGACAATAAAAACCTGTTTTGTCGGGAGATGGAGTTGCGGTGATGACCTGATATCGGACGACTCGTGGCAGACGTACAAGCAAGTTTCGTCTCAGCGAATGGTAAGCGTCAAGTGTCAAGCACAGCACGTCGCTACCGACGTTGTTGACGTTTCGAGCACTTACCGCTTTCGACAAAACTGTTGGCACCTGGGCTAACTTTGCGGAAAGCCTCGAAGTTTTCCTCGAGTCTAGCGCCATTATGAACAGTAACTGAAAACGATCCACTCTTCAGTCGGCGGGTGCATGGCGAAAAGTATCCGCATCCGCGGAGTCATGGTCGATGCGTACTCTAAGTGGTTGGAAGTTTACACGATGCATGCCACGACGTACAAACGCGTCATTGACGTTCTACTCACTCGTTTCGCTAGTTTTGCCCTACCGAAAATACTTTTCTCTGATAACGCGCTGAATCTCGTTTAAAAAAATAAATAAACAAGGTTCTAAAAAACAAAACAAAAAACGGCATCAGGCATTGCATTAGTTAACCATACCATCCTGCAACTAACGGGCAAGCAGAACAGATGGTGTGCGAAACGAAGAAAGCCCTCTTGAAGCTTACGGAAGAAGCAGTTCAGTAAAGAATCGCCAAGTTCTTGTTCCGGCACCACATTACGGTCTCATCTTCCACGGGAAAAACACCAACCGAAGCAATGTTCGGCAGACGAAGAGCCACACCCCTCGATCTCATGACACTATGGCCTACGAACGAAGATCGAGAGATTCCCAGATCGGGAGTAATGGCAGTTTATTCGATCGGACAACTCGTCTACGTGAGGAATTTCAGCGGAAGTCCGGCCTTTCATGTAAAACTTGAGCAGAAAAGGCTCTATGTTGTTTGGCCAGATGGTGTCATCCCTCTGAAGACGTTGGATATCAATGCCCTTGAGTGTAAATATAACGAAATCACAAAAATCTCTTTGTGTATTGTGTAACTGCCCTTGTATTTGGTAGTAGAATCTATGGTGGTGATTTGGAACTTTCACACCAGGCTCTTTTTTTATTTTTCGCCTGATACTCTTTTGCGGTTTCAGTAGACTTCAAGAATCTTTTGGAACGGGGACGCTTCACCTCAACACGGCCATTTGTTACAAGCCGTCCATCAGGGGATGCTGCTAGAAATCCGTCCTTTATATGAATGAATAAGTCGCACTTTTGCACAGTGCAGTTTTTCTGTTCCACGTACAGTTGTAAAGCATCATCCTCGATGATTCTACCATATTCTGTTGCGGGTGAAGAAAAGTCTTTGGGTACACAATACTTGAAACAAGTCTGGCACTGTACGTTGTGGTTCGACACCCACTAATGTCGTCATCCTTATAGAGCCTCATCAATTAATCATTACCTCGTCACCTCATATTGCTCTTCGTCAACAGTAAGTACAATAGGCTACCGCCATATTACAATCCAAGAATTGAAAAAAATAAGTCGTGCAGTCCTTCATTATGTTTATTTTTTATATAATGTTACTACGTTACATTACCGCGAGACGATCGACGTCCATCGTCGATCTTCAAATATACCTGTATATAAATTAGACGCACAATCACAAAAAACACAGCGTGCCGCCTCTTTTCTTTGGATCGTCTTTTTGAAATCAGCGCAAGCTCGCGTGTTCTCTCTTCTGAGACGGTTAGAACGGTCGCACATAAAACCCGCGTTTCTCCTACCCGACCGCTTCCTTCTCTCATTATGTGTAGTTGGTTATAACTAAATAAGCTATAATAATGGTGTATTATTCATATTCAGTTTCAGTTTCAGTCACGGGAAAGGAGGTTCGCGGGCACTAGTGCCACTAGCGGGAACAATGAGGAAGAGGCAGGTGTCAAAAGGTAGTGGCTTGTGGAACCCACGGGGCTTACGTCATGGCCCCTTCAGGTATTACAAGCTCCTTGAACAAGGGCATGAATAGTGTCATTAAATAAGCTACGCTTCAGAGTAACGACACTTGGCCATATCGTGGCGTAAAATCATGGTGGCCAGTGATCTGAAGCTTTATCTAAAATCACAGGAAACTCTTTTCTGTCCTCCATAAATATTTAAACAGTCCGCGACAGAGCAAAGCAATATTGCATCAGCTTCCTAACACCGGATAAAATGCTGAGGAAGTCGCACTTTTGAATCACGACGATCGGCAGTTGCGTTTGCTCTGCACTAGACCCGAAATGGCGGCTCCAACAACAATGTTGGGGAACGGAGTACCGATACTCCAAGCGCAGCTCACTTAGTGGCTCTAGGCATGAAGTGAACTCAGGTGTATTCTTTTCCTTTTCGTCTTTATTGTTTATTGATTTCAATCATATCGAATAATCAACACAATATATCACACTAATCTTGTGTAATTATTTATCTTAGATTTATTACCCTGACCCAGTACTTAAACCATTTATTTGTCGATAGTAAATCTTCCAATCTATTTTCCAAATGTGAAGGCAAAAATACACGGACACTGATGATGATACAAACGCTCATGTACGCCGCCCTCGAAAATTTCTTGAACTTTAGAAATCAGCAGTTCGTCTGCCATCCGGCAGGTAGCGCAATAAAACACCCAAACAGTTTTTAATTGTTTTAAAACTAACTAAGCTCTACACCTATCAAGAAACCAAAGCAAGATCATTGTGAAAGTCTAATACATCGCAATGTTTATCTATTCCATACAATAAATATTATTAGATGCCAATAAATCTGTTTCATGTCCATAAAAGCACATCTAAAGAACCGGCAATCATGTTTGTGTCCATCCTCAAACAAAAATGAGAGATGTTAACTGAAAACAAAAGCTGCTATATTGTATATCAGATATTAACCCTTCTTTATGACAACATGATTACCCATCGAATAGTATAAATATAGACAAATGTGATTTTTTGTGTCTAAGAAGGATGCAATTTTGCCTGAACTTTATGAATTTTTTTAGAGAAACCAAATGCGAAATTGCGAAAAAGGGCTTCGCTATGCAAAATAGCACATATTTAGTTGTCTCTGCATAAGAGGTTGATCAATTGTGTTGACAACCCATACCGGTGCATTCGTACTACCAAACGATGTTAGTCTGATTTTACCATTTTCATTGGTTTTTACGCGAGCCTTACAGCAAAGGTTATACGTCAATCCTAATTAAATTTAACACACGTTTGTAGGTTTTATATATCAATAGCTATAAGAAGTTTCAGAAACAAATATGCCACAGTTGTCCAGAAAATAGCTCGTGAATATGCTTCGGTAAAGCCAATTTTCCAAGAGGTCAATTTCCGAAACTAAAAAGAAAATGAAAAAAAGGGCCACGCTGTGCAAAGAAAACACTCTTTATCTACAAACCATGAAATTTTGGAGCAAATTTCTCTAACGGTAAACTCTCCCCATTTGTACTACCAAACCATGTATGACCAAAAACACCAATATTCGCAGATCCTCCCCAATCTCGCTTTTTGCTTCAGAAATATATATCATATATCCAAATGAGGCTCATTGCCTATTTTATAAGGTGACATGAGTTAAATATTTTTAGGTAGTGACTAAGCGTCAGAATCGCGCTGCAAACAAGGGCACATATTGTAATTTTTTCATGGCCGCCGTTGGACCGCAGCCTTAAAGGGGTATGGAAACGAAATTTCTGCACTTATTACTTTGATTTTATGTGGTCTATAGAACGTTACTGGAGGAAGCTCAGTTTCGCAGCTCCCTAATCTCACTTGCGGAGGCGAGTGGCCCAGGTGGTGGTCACGAGAACTAGCGGCGCTACGGTCAGATCTTACTTCTCTGTCTCGAGAAAAAATTGGGTTGTGTGGATATTTATACAGCGAGTCGTTGGTCAGCCATTTTTAATGTTTCGACGAGTCACTCGCTGTAGATGAGCAATTTAGCCAGTGCAGTAGAACCGCTAGCCTGGGGTCTTTAACGTGCACCACGCAGTAGTGATACACCACCGCACGCCGGTAAGATGCTCATCCAGAACGAAACGGGCTGGGGTGGGGATTGAACCCAGGATCCCTGGGTTCTGCAGCGCGAGCTTTCGCTCCACGTGGTCCGAGCTGGTGTGCGCTAGCCCACTCGGCCACCGATACCCCTGTCTCGAGCATCGTCTGCTATAAAAAAAAATAGCAATGCGTTGTGAGCTTGGCACCTTTTATTTTTCAGTTTCCTTTTCTTCCTACGCCTGCTGGAGAACTTTCTGCGAGATAGGCGTCAGTGTGTATCTGTTGGACAGTTTCAAAGCGACTTTTCTCTTATCAAAGCTGGTGTCCCACAGGGTTCAATTTTAAGTCCGCTTTTGTTTAATATTTATGTTAATGATCTATATAAAGTTGTGCCGATTTCTTTATTCCAGTATGCCGATGATACTGTCCTGTTAGCCAGAGCGTCTAACTATTTAGAAGCTATCTCTGCTTTGCAATCTGCGGCTATTAAGGCTATGGACTGGTTTGCAGCTAATTTAATTTTAATTAATGCTTCTAAAACTCAACTTATTTGTTTCCACAGTCCTTTAAAAAAGGTTTCTCTAACTTGTTCTTTATTGTTGCATACGACAGACTGTTTGCCTTGTGATTGTATACCTGTAAAATATACATCTTCTGTGAAATACCTTGGCGTGTTTTTTGATAGCGACCTTGCTTGGAATTCTCATATTTTGCATGTTTGTAAGAAACTTCGTGCAGTATGTTGTATGTTGTATAATATCCGATATTATATGCCTCTTTCGGTACGAAAAGTTGTTGTTCATGCTCTTGTATATAGTGTGCTCCGGTATGGTGTGACTGTTTACGGTCATTGTGCTCTTCGCTGGCAAGATAGAATTAACTGCCTTTTACGTTCTTTGTTAAAAAATATTTCATATGACCTGTGCCTAGAGAAGGATGTCGATGTATTTAAAATATTGGGTTTTCCTAACTTTAGCTCGCTTCTGATACAAACTATTGTTCACAGGCACTATTGGGCTAGCCAATTTAAAACCCCGTACATTCCGTCGCGTTGTCTTAGGCCCAAACACCCTTATTGTATACCTCGATGCTCAACAAAATTTGGAAAACGAATTCGTAAGTATTACGTGCCAGCAATCTTCAACAAACTTCCTTCTGAAATTCATAATATAACAACAAAATACAAGCTTAAAAAAGCCTTGAGAAGTATTAGTTTTTAATATTGTTTAAAGAATGTTATGTTTTGTTTGTGTTTCATTTTTTTGTTGACTATATCTGTGCGGTTTTGTTTCACTGACTGCCAGGCGCTGCCAGACAAGCCCGATGTGGCTTTGGCAGGCCTGATACTTTGTACCTTTTTTTCTTTTCAAGCAATAAAATTATTATTATTATTATTATTCCTTTTTTTACTTCCCTGTGTATAATAGCAAAAAAACGACGATGAAGTTGAAGTGTAATACACCACTGAATGGAGAGTCAGCGCAGTGTGAAAGTTCTACATTTGAGTGTTTCAAATTTATTTTTGTGTGCGTCTGTTTCATTGCACTGTCAAGGGTTAGTATGAATCACCAACTCGTCCAAGCTCCAAGTATTGCATTTCAAACTTGGCGGGCTAGACAATCCGGAAGTAAGACTCGACTGCAGCGCTGCTAGTTCTCGTGACCGCCAGTGAGCCCACGTCGCAGGTAGAGCTGTGTAACTGAGCTTGCTCCAGTAACGTTGGTCTATAGTGCGTCAGTCGGTAAACGATTGACGGTATTTATACCAAACTGTACTTCTTCGTTTCACTATATCAATGTCGGCAATAAAGAAAAAAAAATAAAAGGATCGGTGGCCGAGTGGGCTAGCGCACACTAGCGCACACCAGCTCGGAGCACGTGGATTGAAAGCTCGCGCTGCAGAACCCAGGATCCTGGGTTCAATCCTCACTCCTGCCCGTTTCGATCTGGATGAGCATCGTACCGGCGTGTGGTTGTGTAGTACTACTGCGTGGTGCATGTTAAAGACCCAAGGCTAGCGGTTGTACTGCACTGGCTAAATTTCTCATCAATAGCTGGGAGACTCGTCGCCCGTTGAGGCATACCAAGTTCTAGGCTGTATAAACATACACACAACCCAATTTTTTAGATGTGCTCTATGCTGTGCCGGCATCCCAAAAACACTGGTCTAGGCTAGTGTTTCAAGGTTGCCGGCAGAAAAGTTGAAAAAACTAATTTTAAAACGAAGGAAAAAATTTCAAGATTGCGCCTGGTGGCGGTCTGTGAAGCTCCGTTGGAATGCCGCCACGTCACGGGCCCACAAGAAGCAACGCCAGTTCGCGGCCGTATGGCTCGGTTGTGAAGTCGCTTAGTCTTGCATATTGACTTGGCGGAGGGCGCTATCGGGCTTATTACGTTGTATATGTTAAAAGTTCCACAGTGTTCCGCAACGTTAACTCCACACAATGAGTATTGCCGTTCTTTGCAGATGATAGGTAGGAGCTTGGTCTTAGGACGCCGGGACCTCTGCCAGACTTACACCACCACCTCCCCCCCCTCTCCCCTCGGATGCGCTCTGAATGACGAGCTCGAGTATGGCATCCAGTGAATAATACCATAGATACATAGCTTGCAGGTGTCGCTATTGCTGGGTGCTGACGGTTCTTTATACTTACTGGTTCCCTTGAGCTGCTACTTCTGCAGTGTGAAACTAACACGGTAACTCGTTAGGAGAGATGGGCAAGTTGGTAAGAGTTCATGTTGAAAAACAGCGCGACAGGGACAAGGACAAAAAGACGAAGAGAACACAAGAAAAGCGCTTACTAACGAATGGTTTGCTATTAGAACATAAGGAAGAAAGGTAAAAATTAAAGCCGTTTACAACTCTCTGTAACGCCGAATTAGAGCGCAGCTCTTGAGGAGGAGGGGAAGGCACGGGGGTAGGTCACGTGACCTCGGGGGGGGGAGGTCACGTGGCCTGGGGGTCACGTGACCTCGAGGGGGGGGCGGGGAACATTTTCCGCTAAGTTTAGCGGAGAAAATTTTCCGCTAGATTTAGCGGGGAAAATTTTCCGCTAAATTTAGTGGGGAAAATTTTCCGCTAGCGGGGAAAATTTTTCCGCTAAATTTAGCGGGAAAAATTTTCCGCTAGATTTGGCAGGAAAAATTTTCCACTAGATTTAGCGGGAAAAATTTTCCGCCACATTTAGCGGGAAAAGGTTTCCGCTAAATTTAGCGGAGAAAATTTTGCGCTATATTTAGCGGGGAAATTTACTTATCATGCACCGCGCGGTTACGTCGACGGCGACGGCGACGCCGACGCCGCTCGAGCCGGAAGCGGGCGCCTAAGAGCTGCGCTCTAAAAAATTAAAGCCGTTTACAACTCCCTGTAACACCGAATTGGAGCCCTCCTCTTGAGGAGGGGAAGGCGCGGAGGGCGGGGGGTTACGTGACCTCGGGGTGGTCACGTGACCTTGCAGGGAGTCACGTGGCCGGGGGTCACGTGGCTGGGGGTCACGTGACCTGGGGGCCTTGTGGACTAGGGCGTCATGTGACCCCAAGGCCACGTGACCTTGGGGAGTCACTTGACCTTTGGGGTCACATGACCTTGGGGTCACGTGACCTCCACGTGACCCCAAGGTTTCCCCAAGGTCAAGTGACCCCCAAGGTCACGTGACCTTGGGGTGACCTTGCGGTTACGCCGACGGCGACGCCGACGCCGCTCAAGCCGGAAACGGGCGCCTAAGAGCTGCGCTCTGAAATGAAACCCGTTTACAACTCCCTGTAACACCGAATTGGAGCGCAGCTCTTGAGGAGGAGGAGAAGGGAAGGGTACTCAGGGGAGGGTATACCCCTCCTCCTCCTCCTTCTCCTCCTCCCCTCATCCTTCAATATCGTTCAGGGGGGGGTCACTGGACCTGGGGGGGTCACGTGACCTGGGGGGTCACGTGACCTCGAGGGGGAGGTCACGTGATCTCGGGGGGGGGGCTCGCGCTGTGCATGTCCCAACATGCACCGCTCGGGGGGGGGCTCGCGCGGTGCATGTCCGAACATGCACCGCGCGGTTACGCCGACGGCGACGCCGCTCAAGCCGGAAACGGGCGCCTAAGAGCTGCGCTCTAAAAAGAAAAACATGGAGTCAAATGTTCTCGCGTTTGCTGGGCGACTCGTGGAATATATCCCCTTCTTCTTTCTTCACCTCATGGGACCTCGTAAGTCTGAATGCATAAACTTCTTTTCCTCCTTCCTCTCTGAGGTGCTCTTGCTATCCTAAATCCAGAAAGTTAATCTCGCTGGGGGTCAGATTCAACGAAGGTTGGCTCACACACAGCTGTAACACACACACGAGATGTGGCTTACACACATCACGATGAACAACAGCTCGTGTGTGAGCCAACCTTTGTTAAATCAGACCACAGCGAGATGAACTTTCTGGATTTAGGACAACAAGAGCACCCCAAGAGAGAAATAAGAAAATAAGTTTCTACATCCAGGTTTACGAGATTGTATGAGATGAAAAAAGAAGGGGACATATTCCACGAGGCGCCCAACAAGCGCGCGCACATTTGACTCCATGTTTTCGTTTTTATTGCGAAAGCATTAACTGTTCCATGGAGCGAGCCGACGGCATCAGCTTTGAAGCCTCGCCAAATGGCAATCCTTTCTCCAAGTGAAGCCAGCTTCCAGCTATGAAACCACGCAAAAAGCCTAGTTAAAGTGGACTAGACTGGTGCCACTAAATAAGCTACGCTTATTTGGTGGCTCTGAGGCTAGAACTATAGGGGCAGTCTGTGGAAAAAGCGTCGGCAGCGCCCCATCGGCCGTGTGAAGCCAGAAGTGTAGACTGCCGAGTATGGCGCTGTTGTCGAAATCCGGAGGACATGGCTACTGTAACATGGGATATGGCGTCGCGTACGTTCTCAGATGGGTTCTGTGGTGTCTATCGTCGTTTTCGGAAGTTGTTTTCGTGAATGTGAAGTGCTTGGCATTGTGATTACATAGGTTCGAGTCCTGTCGCTAACCATGAACACGAAGAGAAGAAGACGGATGTGCACCGCTTCGCGCCAGCATGCAAGGCTGGTTAGCCCGGTTTTCACTGCATAGCACAAGTAATAATAATATTAATAATAATAACAATAATAATAATAATAATAATCTTTATTGGCTCAGGAGAGCCGTGGCACCACGGAAAGGCGACAGCCCGTACCAAGGAGGCCCAAGGTGCCACGTCTAGTGATGATGATTAGGAGATGATATTGCCGCCCCGCAGAGCCGAGAAAGAACGCTCGGTTACGGTCTTCTAGAAGATTCCCATTCATTCTCGCACTAGTTGTAACTTTCCCTTTGCTTTGTTGTTCTCGAAAGTGCCAGTTCATCCTCGCCCCGAGCGCGCGACGCCCGAGCCTCCTTTGCCGAACTTTCGAGATAGCGACGCACTGTAGATAAGCAGCTACCCGCGACCTTGTCGAGTCAGAGAGTCCCGCGCGCTCTGTTTCGCCGCCGAATCGCCGCCTGCTTTTCTGCTGCCTCGACGCTCTTTCGTTCTTTACTTATTTTTGGTTGGCACAAGTTCGCCTATTAAACCGTTATTTTTGAGTTCACTGCTCGTCTTCGTGTCACCTCCGTTCGTGACATTTCTGGTGGAGGTGCGGGGTATGAAACCCGTGCAGCGTACCCCTACAAGAACTCGTTCAGCAAGCCCCATTTCCCGACGACCTTCCGTTGAAGACTCGGAGCATCGTGCCAGCCGCCGTCTTCAAGGGCAAGCTCCTGAACTCGGACCTCTCCCGGCGAGGACAAGGCAAGCGACAACGACGATGGCTTCCTCGACGGCGCAGACCACAGTAGCAGCCCCCGTCGTTTACCTGCCCGTCGCCCCTCGGACTCCGACGCCTTTCCACGGGGAGATCCACGAGGACGTCGAGGACTGGATCCAACATTACGAGCGCGTGGCACGCCATAACGGATGGACCGCCGAGCAGTACCTGCAGAACCTCTACTTTTCGTTGGAGGGTACTGCGAGGCACTGGTTCGAGAACCACGAGGCTGCGCTCACGTCGTGGGACGCCTGCGTCACCGAGCTGAAGCGGGCGTTCATGAACCAGCATCGCAGGCAGCGGGCCGAAGACCTTCTTCAGGCGAGGACTCAAGGCCCCAACGAAACAGTCACCAGTTTCGTTGAAGACATCCTCCGCCTGAGCAGCCGCGCCGACCCGCAAGCTACCGACGAGAAGAAATTACGCTTCCTTATGAGGGGCGTGAAAAGCGAAATCTTCGGCGGACTTATTCGCAACCCCCGACGACCGTCGAAGAATTTGTTGCCGAAGCAACAAACATCGAGCGGGCGTTAATGGCCCGAGCGCGCCACTACCATCGGCTCAACGACGTTTCGACTTTTGCATCGGCAAGCTCCGAGTTCAGCACCAGCACCGACGAGCTTCGCGAGATGATCCGTGAAGTCGTTCGCGAGGAACTCAAGAGACTGCTGCCTGCTGCCGACCCCCGGCGTCGCTGTCCATCGCCGAAGTTGTGAGAGAAGAGGTTGAGAGAGCCATCGAACCACGGGCTATTGTCAACCCTGCTCCGCTCGAGCAATCGACGGTGAGCTACGCCGCCATGGCCCGACGACCGCCACCTGCTGCCCGTCAACTTCCTGCGCCACAACGACGGGACGCACCAGCACAGCCGCACCCCCGACGTCTCGGCGATCGACGTCAGTACGTCCGGCAAGAACAACCGACGCCCAGGAAGACCGACGTTTGGCGCACGGCCGATCGACGCCCGCTGTGTTACCACTGCGGGGAAGCTGACCATGTCTACCGCCGTTGCCCGTACCGGCAGCTGGGGCTACGCGGCTTCCACCCCGACGACCCGCGACCACGTTACGGCGAGCGACCCCGGGACATCGCCGAATACCTCCGCCGGTCGCCATCCCCGGGACCGTCTCCCCGCCGCGGTTTCCGATCGCCGTCACCACAACGCCCTGCATCGCCTCATCGTAGGTCCCGCCGAGAAAGCCTGTCCCCCCTGCCTCGCCGGGAAAACTGAGTGCGGCAATACCGGGAGGTGGTATTGCCGATGACGAACGACGCCCTGCTGCCCCACGACCCGACGGACGACAGCACCGACGACGCCCAGCTGGTCACCCAACGAGCAGAAGAAGTACGCCAGCTAGCCCGTCTTCGAATAAAGGACCAGCAACGTGTGGACGCTGGCCGGTACAACCTTCGTCGCCGCGACGTGGAGTTCCAGCCCGGAGACAGGGTGTGGGTGTGGACGCCCATTCGCCGCCGCGGACTCAGCGAAAAACTGTTAAAACGCTACTTCGGACCCTACAAGGTCATCCGCCGCCTTGGGGACTTGAACTACGAGGTGCTCCCCGACGGAACCCGACCATCAGGACGCCGCCAGCCACGACCCGAAGTCGTCCACGTCGTTCGACTCAAGCCGTTCTACGCACGATAGGATTGCGATACTGCATGTTTATTTCGTTTCACCGTAAATTTTTTTAGCTATTTCTGTTTTCCTTTCACGTTGCATCGGGACGATGCACTTTTAAAAGGGGGATAATGCCGCCCGCAGAGCCGAGAAAGAACGCTCGGTTACGGTCTTCTAGAAGATTCCCATTCATTCTCGCACTAGTTGTAACTTTCCCTTTGCTTTGTTGTTCTCGAAAGTGCCAGTTCATCCTCGCCCCGAGCGCGCGACGCCCGAGCCTCCTTTGCCGAACTTTCGAGATAGCGACGCACTGTAGATAAGCAGCTACCCGCGACCTTGTCGAGTCAGAGAGTCCCGCGCGCTCTGTGTCGCCGCCGAATCGCCGCCTGCTTTTCTGCTGCCTCGACGCTCTTTCGTTCTTTACTTATTTTTGGTTGGCACAAGTTCGCCTATTAAACCGTTATTTTTGAGTTCACTGCTCGTCTTCGTGTCACCTCCGTTCGTGACAATATGTACAAGGGGAGGACGACGACGAATAGATGACAGAGAGGTGCTGATGATGTGAAATAAAGCCCGCGGGTGAGGGTGCGGGCCGATGTTGAGGGCCGATGTTGCGGGCGATGTGGGCCCAGTGCTTGCCAGTGGGCTGCTCGCTGGGCCGGTCCCCCGTCCAGCTGGCGAAATGTCCTGGCAAGCGCTCCAGGGTGGCGTCCGCAGGCCCACCATGTATTGGGGCTGGGAAAGCCCTGGCGGCCCGGAGGTGACGAAGACGCCATGCATGATAAGGACGGCCCGCTCCTCCGAACCGCCGCACGAGTCCTGGAGGCCCGGTGACGGCCCAGGCGAGCAGGCCAAAGAGCCAAGGCGACCCTCGGCGGGCCGTCCGATGTACATTCGTGATGGCAAAGTCCTGGCCCCTGACGGTGCGCTTGCTTGCTTCGGTGTACGCAGCGGCTTTAGAGGGAGGCCCAGTTGAGGTAGACAGCTGCCACCCCGATGCATTCATGTCCAGGGCCAGAACCTAGCGCCGCGGTCATCCGGCACAGCGTACTGTCATCATCGTTACTGTCATCAAACATTAATTCATAGACGTTGAAACACCCATAAAGCATACACAGGCCACACTAATGAACCGCTAAGATAAAAAACAGCTACGTTTGACGCGAACTTCGCTGGCAGGAGTGCTCCCGAATCGAACACAGCGCTGTATTCTGTAAGGTTCTACACGAGGCGCCTCACCTGGAGGCCGGCTCTTTTTCCAGTACTCCTATTGTAGTTCACTGTAGCCTAGCCAAACGGCACCTATTGGCGACGTGAGCAAACGAAAGCGTCGCTGTGGTCGGCCCACCACAATTGGCCGAATGCTGACTATGACGTCAGCAAAGGACTTCTCAACGACGGAAGAGGAATATAAGAACTTCAATTTTGACGGTGTTGGCAGTGTCGCTTTAAGAGCGCTATGATTTCAGGCTTCCACCATGCCGATTACAAACACCATCGAACTTGTTGTTCACAAGGTAATGACGTCACGAAAGGCAACCGAACGAGGTCGCCACCGAAACATCTCGCCGCTAATACTTCGTTTTACCTTAGGTCCGGCCGCGGCCGATGTTATGAGCCGAAGGGCCAATTAAACAGCGTAAAAAGCGCAACGTCATGGCGTGCTCTCTGCGCTTGACTAGCCGGCGGAGGAGCACGCACAGAGAGACGGCGAATACCGGGTCGTTTTATCAACTGCAGAGAGCGCGCCATGACGTTGTGTCTGTTAGAACTTCAGATTGGGCGAGTTGGTTTTCATGTTTGTCGACGTTTCGCGCACTCAAAAACTGTCACTCAAGCATCCACCCACCCAAGGAACACACCTCTCACACAGCGCTCACTAACAACTTTGTATTGCGTGTTTAACTTCGGCTTCTAGTTCTAATTCTATTTGAGACGATTTGCAAATAGTCTAAGCGTTATACGGGACGTTTTTTTACTCATATTTCGTCTTTTTCTTATTGCAAATCATCTCAAATTGAAGTAGAAGTAGAAGCCGAAGTTAAACACCAATACAAAGTTGTTGAGTAGCGCTGTGAGAGATGTGTTCCTAGGTGTATGTATGCTTGAGCGACAGCTTTTTGAGTGCGCTAAACGTCGACAAAGATTGTGTCTTTTTCGCTGTTTGATTGGCCCTTCGGCTCATAACATCGGTCGCGCTCGGACTTAAGCTGAAACGAAGTATAGTTTCCCCGATCCCAAAGAAGCGGAGTGATGGGGCATCCACACTGTTACGCACTGTCACATAACAGCAGTTACAAACGCGGTTGTATAAAGATCCAGCACAATTTCACGCGCATTTGATGTCATGAAATGCGGGTGAAATTGTACTGGATCTTTATACAACCGCGTTCGTAACTGCTTTGCGAATGCGGATCCACTTACAGTGCGAATGCGCCATAAAGGTAATGGATCTTGGCTTCGGTCAAATTTTTCTTTCTTCCTTATCTTCTAATAGCAAACCAGTTCTTGTCTTGTGTTCTCGCCGTCTTTCTGTCCTTGTCCCAGTCGCGCTGTTTTTCAACAGAAACGCTCATGGCGCATAAAATATTGGAATGGCCGCGAATGTCTTTACGGGCACGCTATGTGTAGTCCAGAGCCGTAAATAGATAAAGCTTAATTGACCATTCATTGGGAAGTATGGAAGGCAAATGAGGAGGCGCCATTGGCCGAAAGCGGGACGGGCGTGCTCCTAGGCGTCTTCCCAAATTCGAATGTGACCAACCAGAAGCCGGAAATAATACCCTTGTGGTGGTCGCGAGAAACGAAATTATTAAGTGCGTGGGAACAACTTTCGTTGACTGAAAATATGGTGCACGTTTTGTTTCAATCACGGTGATTCAAAATCATGGTGGGAAAAACGCAACTAGTGAAACGATCGACATTCTTTGTACGCCAGGCGCAGAAGGCCGGGAATCTGCCGTCCTAGCGGTCACACTCTGTCCGAGCAAAAAAAGTTCGAGCAGCACATTCGTTCCTTACATCTTATTGCATGATCAAAATCGAAACATCACGTGCACCATATCTTCAACCATAATGAGTTACTACATTCAACCCTTACGCTCTTATTAAGACTGGTTTCTTGGCACCACCGCTAGGGGATTCTTTTCGGCTTTTGCAATCTTTGAAAAAAGGGTCACTATAGTGCTCCCTAAAAGGAGGAACGCTCTTGTAACCTAAGTCCCTTTAGAAAGGGAGAAACTTTCGTCCTGAAAGCAGTTGAGCAAAGTTCCTCCTTCGCCTTCCCGTTTCCAACATCAACAGCGATCAGATTCAGTCGGTCGTTGGGGCGCACATGGATGATGCACTCTTGGCAGAGCTTCTCAAGGGCTTCAAAAACTTCCAGGCTATAGACGCTTTGCTGCAGCTGTGCATGGGCGCCGCCATAAGTGACCTTCAGTTTTGTTCCCTCTTATTACGTTCGTTTCACGTCATCGTTGCCACAGCAGGACAGGTTATTGCGACTTTAGACGCTACTGTGTCCGCCTCCCCAGCATAGGCCCCTGTGGAGGCTCATAAACGCCCGCTTCAGTGGCTCGGCATTTCGGCAAAACAGGGGAAGGTCGGCTATGGCGGCTCAATCTGGCGCGTGTGCAAAGCGTCTATTGAGCGCTGTAAGGTCTGGTCTCCTCGTTTACAGGAACGAAGATGTCGGTGAGGCTAGTGTTATCTTGCTTCTTTGGTTGCTGCGGAACGTTTAAAGACGAGTCGCTGTTCTTTGGGCGAAAGCAGACTTGTACGCGTTACTGAAAAATAGTAAGGAATTACATTTACAATTACTCAAGGCTAAATTGTAATTTATTACAATTACAATTACCCTCACAAAAAAGTAACTGACCGTTACCGCAAAAAGTAATTCGTTACTTTCGTGGCGTTACTTTCCACATTATTGTCCTCAAGTAAGAAAAAGGGAAGCCAGTTATTCAAGTTCTTATTGTTGCAACCTGTTCCATTTAATGACCTTGAGTATTTTGAGCAACAACTGACTCTCGAAAGCCTCGTCAGACATTTTGCGTTATTTCTTACTCAATATGTCGACTGCTACGCTGAACACCCTCTGAACTGAGGCACTGGATGGGAGTGCCGTATTGTTCCTCACGAATGCTTCATGCTCTGCAATAGACCATTTGCTCTATTACCCAAGCATCAAGGAGAATGCAGGGATTGGTGTTCCACGCGCCACACGCGCACGCCTTCCCCGTATCAAAAGATTCGAAGAAAATAACCAAAATAAAGCATTGACGAACGCGCGTGCAAGATGCCATTTGTTTTAGGTATTTGCTTTGGAAAAGTTACTACTGCTGAGGCCAGCACGTGCGGCGCGTGGAACACCAATCCCTGCATTCTCCTTGATGCTTGGGTAATATAGCAATAGGTCTATAAGCTTTTTCAGCGAAGCAATGGAAGTACTATTTACCTCGAAGATAGAGCAAAGCTTCCTCGTTGCAGCCGTTGCCACGAAGCTGTGGAAGTCATCATACATCTAGCCAAAATTAGAATAAGTACTGATATATGTCCAACTTACTAGACCGACATATATTTCCAGACAATAGCAAAACATATAGTTGTAACAGTATAGGTTATAATTAAATAATAAATAAGGTTTGGCTCGATATTCTTCTTCCTTCGGTTCTGAACAGGTCGAGCCTCGGTTGAGACGTTGGTGAATAAAAAAAAAGTTTACAGTATATAAATATCAGTAATAAAAAAAGGACACTCATAACAACAATTAATTAGAACGTCGGTTAAAACAGGGAAATGTAAACGCACGTTTGCCGTGTGTACCTTTCTTGGTGCCGTTCAAAAACGCACAGAGCACGAACCGACTGCAGTTTACTCCAGTGTTCTCCAGGTAGACGTCCGATGATGCCCCAGCCACGGGCAGCGAAGGGCAGAATACTAAGTAAGCCGCGCTATGGCCCCACTCACGACGCACGGGTTTCACTCTCTCCTCAAGCCCAGAATATCAAGTCTACGTTTGCCACCATTATGTTTTATTTGTAAAAATATCTGCTTGAGATGAGATAAGATGCGTCCTGCTGGGGTAAAAACAGGAAGAAGCAGAAAGGAAGGACTGTTACCATTTTCCAAGTGCTCGCAAAAAGCTGACTCACAAAAAGGGTGACTGAGATGGAGATAACCTGGCTGGAATTCACAAATAAAGTGGGCCAACCCTAGAAGTTTGACTACAAAAAAGTAGGTAGCTTTTAAAACAGGGTAAAATAATGTGAAAGAAACAGAAAAAAATACATCCTGGTTTACAAGAGAAGAGTGTGCAGCAACGAACGAGGATGCTTGTGGCAATGACACCTTCACATATTATCACATCTATTTTAGTGGATTTTAGGGTAAACGGAGCGTTGTCTCGTGTTGTGACATTATGAAAATGGTCGTAGTCACTATAACCGAGAAGGACATCGTTAATTCTTGTCTGTGCACTTACCACCTCGAGCTTCTCGAAGAGGCACACAATCACTTGGTGTCCTCCTCTCCCCGTCTTCGATCGCAAAGAAAAAACAAAGGGACTAAAAAAGCGGATATAACTTGCCCCCCCTCCCTTCCCCTTCTTTTTTTTTGTGTATGTAGAAATGTTTATTTGGATTTTTTGACATTGTTATTAGGGTCTAAAAAATAGATTCAGGGGCTTGGTGTTGCAAACAAAGGCTTTGCGAAACTGAAGAGTGCCAAAGCCTCCCTTTGCGCTGGTCCATTCGCGTGACAGTGTCACTGCGCTCGACTTCACCAAAATAAAAACAACCCTTTCTTTAAAAAGAGGGAAGGGGGGGGGTCGGTCCTGAAAAAAAATGTAACGGATTACAAGGAATCCGTTACGTAAAAAATGTAAGGGAATTACTTTAAAATTACTCAAGGAAATATGTAATTATTCCGTTACAAAATTACTGATAAATGTAAGGGATTACAAGTAATTCCGTTACTTGTAACGGATTACGTACAAGTCTGGGCGAAAGTGTTTCCTTCCGGATCTGCGCCATTTGCCTCCTGAATCTTCGCTCTCCATGTTGGTGATATCTGAGCAGACAGATTGACTGCAATCTTGCGATTCACCTAGTCCGCTACTGGCCTGGCGTTATGCTGCAGTGATGGATATAGCATTCTCGAAGAGAGATATACCCGCATGCATCTCTTCCATTGCTGTACAGGAAGCTGTCCTAGCTCCTGCCGTCCAAGTAGACCCCAAAGTCGAAAGGACCGACGCAGCCGGGTAGAATACCAAATTCCAGAGATAGAATTAGTGTTCCAGCTCAGATCACTGCGTCTTCTTTCACCTAGGGGTAGTCTTCCGAAAGAGAAGGTGTAGTTAGAGCTACTAAATAAGCGACGCTTCAGGGTAACAACACTTGAGCCACCTTGGTGCATAAAACCATGGTTGCCAGTTATCTGAAGCTTTATCTGAAATGGCAGGAAACACTTTTCCGTCCTCCAGAATTGTTAAAATAGTTCGCGACAAAGAAAAACAGTATCACCTGAGCTTCCATGCACCGTACTTAAAGCTGAGGACGTCGCATGGTTTTAATTATGACGATCGACAGTTGCGTCTGCTCTGCACTAAGCACCAGGATGGCAGCGCCCACTAATATATGGGGGAGGGGGTGGAGGGCGATGCTCTGAACGTAGCTCATTTAGTGGCTCTAGGTGCAGTACTTCATTTTTGCTTTAGTTATTCTGCACATGCCTAGATGGCGCCACCGCCCCATCACTAAAGCCCCTGGCCCGAGGGCGCTAGCCCCATGACTTTTTCTTTTGAATACACGGTTTGGCGACGGTGGAGCTCAGGGAGGTCAGCCATCTTACTGTTATCTGAGCAAAATATCAGACGTCAAATGTCATGCGGGCCGTGTTCCTAAATTTACTCGATCTGATTAAGGGGTAAGAGTTTTGAACCTTGGCGTTCTAAATGCTACTTCCGTCCAGTGTATTTCAATCTGTGTTGTCGCGTGACACGACCCGCCGGGGTAAAAGCCTGTCCAAACAAGAATCGTGAAACGACACGACTTCGACATAAGTCGTATGGCGGTCCGCCTCCGTTCCGTCTTTTTTGCCGGGGGAGGGGAGGAGGGAGTTCCCTTCGTCAAATTTCGCCCGTGTCCTCAACATGGGCCTTCAACATTCTCATCACGTGGGCCCGGACAGCCACTCACAAGCTCTGCTGGCTATCGGTTAAGCGCTCAAAGCCTCAGCTTCTCTTGAGGTCCCGAAAACGGGAAAGGGAAGGGCTGCGTTCGAAATCTTACTCAAATATAGATCCGAACTACTCCGGCGGGTCGTGTCACGTGATAAAACAGATAGAGCGACTCTGGACGCGGGTAGGTTTTCGGACACAAAGGTACAAAACCCTAACCCTGGAGTAAGATCGAGTAAATTTTGGAACACGTCCAAGGATACGAGTGTCCGGCAGAACAGATGGACAGCAATGGCAGTTGGCGTGTGATGAAAAGTCCGACGAGCACCGAGGTCACCGAAAAGCGGAGGAAGCGAGAGAAAAATCGTGAATATGGCTCGGTGGTGTTCAAACAGACATCGGACTGCCAGCCTGCCGGACGCTTCAACTGTTTGGACAAGCCTTAGTCGGATCCGTTTGGGTAAAATTTGGTACACAGCCCCACCGACTTGAATGAGTGACGTCATTATGGCGCCACTGTTGGGGCGATATCTGAAGCTCTGGCTACACCCATTGAGTCCCGTCTACGTCGCCATCTTACGAAGATAACAAAAAAATACCTATTGGTTACTTATCGTGACGTGTTTGTAGAACTGAGAGGAAAGTTCCCTGAAAGACTTAAAATACATTTTTTACGCTAGCAAAAGAACCCGGACGATCAAAATAATGAATGTGGGTTATGTGATAAAGGAGAAGGATTCCAAATAAACATATAGCTCAGAATTAGGGAAAAAAAAACACGTTTACGATCTTTTTATGCCGGGGTCATATTGCTTATACATCATACAAAACACAGCCTGCATGCAGGTTCGAACGCGAATCACCGCAAGATCCGTGCTTCGAATGCCGCACGGCATTATGTTGAAGGAGAAACTTGGTACGCGGTGTTTGAATTGCAAATATTGCGATGAATCGTGTTTTCACACTGACTTTGTATGATGTATGAGCGGTGCGACTCGGCTTTAAGATATCTGTAAAGTAATAAAACAAAATTGGTGAGGCAGAATCACGTTAAAAATTAAACAAAGAAAATGTTTCGGCCATGCTATAGCTTCAAAAGCTATTTTTTTATGGAATGTCAACCGAAGTTACGAAAAGTGCCACCTAAATTTCGCAATGGGAGATTTTGAACGCTTGGGAGTTTTGATTACATCTTACCTTTGTTTCGTGCGCTAGATTGCCATCTTTGCTTGATGAACAGGTTTCTATCAGCCGATTCGGGAGTGAAACAAAGAGGAAGAGAAAAATATTCTGATAAAGTGACGCGTAAAATAAAAAGTAAAATAAGCGAGAAAAAAAAAGGAGCTTTCTTGTGGTGTCTAATATTCCTTGCTCCGAGTTTCACCGCCTATACATTTGTCGGCGGAACATTTGGTTTTAAAAACAACAAGTTTTAGATACATTTTCTTATTTTCTAGACGCTAGACACTATTGACGAAACCGCGGATGTCCTAGAGAGTTTAATAGGTTTGGACTATAAAAGTACCTCGCATCTCTTTGTTCTTCGTCTCGTGTGCCTTTGATTTATATACAAAAAATCAAGAGTATTAAAGTTTTTGCGTTCATAATAACAGAGCGCAGTGCAGTGAACTTAAAAAAAGGTACCCTTTGGAAACGTTCCCAGTATCATTCAATCTTTCGCTGAGAGACTCAACGAAGCGGTCTTCAGGAGGTATCTTCAAGAGCAACTCCAGTCGAAAACGAAACCAAAATAAATGACTGGTGTCGCTTAGTGACAGGAAATATGATCACAGCCGAAATATGACGTCAAAGAGAAGCCGCGTTCTCCACTAAAACCGATTTTAAAGATGCGGCCAGATGATCTTTAGCGGGTGACAAGCCGGTTAGCTTTCAGTCAAGGAACACTAGGAGACGCTTACCTTAGCACCCCCGTGACGTCCGTCGGATGGACTGTGGCTGATTCCGCACGTTGTACCGCGTACCGCAGCACCACAATGACGTCACGTCGAGGCCATACGGCTGATGGTAAGTGTTGCCATCCCTCTAGCAGATGAGTTTCGGTTTTGCTGCAGACGCGCGAAACAAAACTTTGAGCCGTGATATTTGTAAGACTACACGCATTATCGAGAAAAAAATACCTTGTAATTTACGAGCACTGCTTGAGTTAAAAACATTTGTAATTCCAAATTCAAAGATATTGACCGGATCCGTTACCTTCTTCGACCACTTGTGTGTTCGTAGCGCGTAAAATATTGTGTAGTTTCTTAATGTGATTTGCACGCAGAAAGAAGTAAGGATGGGGCACCGCGCAAACAAGAGAAACAAATAAACGAACATATTAAAAACCCATTCGCACTTATGTTTTGTGTGAAAAAAATAATGTCATACAGTGTTTCAATAAACCTGTCAGACAGCCTAGTTTACAATGTGTAGGTAGCCCACGAAATGCCATACATTATTCGGAAAGCCCGATGATGTCGAGTCATGAAGCTCAGAATTATAATGAAAACGGCATGTTTTCGGGCCACCTTGAAAAAAAAAGGAAAATATTGACAACCACGGCGGTGTAGTGATATTGAACACCATTCAGTAGTTATGGTTGTGGTCATTTAGCTCTAATTGCTAGCACTTTCTCAAGCTAAACCTGAACGGGCAATAAGAGGTCGTGGCATCGCTTCCATTGCATGAAAAGAAATCTCTGAATACATTCTTCGGGCGCCCGAGAACAGTTGGCCTAAGTCAATGAAGGAACACGAAGCTGCTATTATACCTAATACTATCAGGGACACGACATTCTTAGCAACTGTCACGAACGATCGTAACGGTGTTGAAGATCTTGGTACCAAGAGACCGCTGCAGATCATGACGAAAGAGCGAACACACTGCGCAGTCTATATTCTGAATTAAAGGGATACTTCAACGAAATTTGAAATATTCCCGTCGTGTTCAAAAATAGGTTGAATATAATCCACCATATCCGTAAATGACAATCGCACGTTTGTATTTTGAACCTGGTGGCTGTAGTTTTCGTTATAAACGGCCTACTCTGGCAAGCGCTCGAAGAAGGCCCAGCTTAGAGCACGTGACAACCAACGCAATCGTGACGTAGGTCGTCTCAAGACGAGCAAAGCTACGGCGAGGCTGACGTCGAGAGGATGGCCTAGCTCATTCCAGTCACCGAAGCGGCTGCTTTTGTGCGAATTTTGAGTGACGGGTTAGTCTTCTATAATCTTGTAGGGGGACAATAGCGACTTCTGCGACACACAAAAGGGTTTCTCGGGAAGAGGAGTGTTCCTCCTTCCCCCTTCTCTCGTCGTGGCCGGAGGTGAGACGACCTCCGTCACTATACTCCGTCTCACTAAAACCGCGCAGGACAGCCAAAGCTACAAGGGAGAGAGCGTATGCCAACCTGTTCAAGAGGAGGGAAAGAAGGAACGGAACTAGAAGGTAAAAGAACTTGTTGTTGGGCTAGTTGGTGTTGACTGTATTGAACCATGGTTAAAAGTGCTAAAAAGACGTACACAAGATAGAAGACAAACACGGGCGCTAGAAGGGCTGGGATTCCCCAGTTCCTCCTCTCCCTCCTCTTGTACAGGTCGCGATACACTCTCTCCCCTGTAGCTTTGGCTGTCCTGCGAGGTTTTAGTGAGACGGAGTATAGCTGTCAAGGTTCCTAGACGAGCATTACAAACAAGGCGTTAGCGACATCCACCAGGTGCTTTTTGCCAATCGTTTAATTCGTTTTAAAATTCCTTTTCGAGGCTTTTTTAACAAGATATTGGTATGTTCCACGTGATACTGCTCTTTTGAACACATATAGACCAAAAAATCAGCGACGAAATTTCGTTGTAGTATCCCTTTAAGGTACAGGTTTTCGTTCGGACAAGTTATCTCCGGCCACCACCGCAAAATCGTCTTATGGTCAGAAAATTGAGGGGAAACACGATCAAGAGAAGACTCATTTCAACGATTAGTAACGCCACTAAGAACGCCAACACGAGAGGAAGAGTAACAAAGTGACACTGATAAGGGTATAAAAGGACCACTCACACGACAGTCGCCAGAAGGAAAAAAACAAAACAAAACAAAGAAACAATAACTTACGTACGCTTTTGCTTCTTGCGAAACACGCAGACAACTATAGTCCGTTACGACTGAAGAAAAGCAGGAGGCGGAGTCTTTCCTCTTTCCCCAGTAGCAGAGCGAATGCTGGAGAGGAAGAGAACAAACACCAGCGTTTGCTGCGCTAATTTGGAAAGAAAGAAGTGTCTCCCGCTCTTCTTGAGTTGCAACGTACATTTTGACTTGGCGAACGCGGCCATCTTGCAAGGGCGCATATAGTATCGTCACATGGAAAGCGTGTTTTTGTGTGTGTGTGTGTGCGCGTGTGCACAAGTGTGAGACTTTCTCGCGAAAAGCGTTGCGCGATCTGCTAGGCTCCGTTCCATATCGAGTCCTACCGCAGCCAGGCTACAATCAGACAGAGCCGATCAAGCATCGCCAAAAGTGCACCGTCGAGTCTCTCGTCGTCTCTGTACGTTTGCTATTACCGCAGCTAAACCAATCACGCAGAGGAAAGGCGGCGTGATCCCGCGCTTTTTTTTCATGAGCGCGATTGGTGTAGTATGTGGCACAGCAAACGCAAATAAACGACGAGAACCGTGACGGTACAATTTTGGCGAGGCTTGGTTGGCTTTTTCTGATCGTGGCGTTGGCTGCGGTCGTACTTAGTGCCATGGGCGTACCAACCGGGGGGGCAAGGGGGGCACCTGCCCCCCAGTTCACAGAGTGGGGGGGGGCAAGGCATGTGTCCCCCCCCTGAAATAGCCGCCACTGGGCATGGCAAACACTGGCCGGCGGCGCCCAAGGGGTACCAGGGGCACCACCCCCCGGCCCTGGGGGGAGGGGGGTCTGGTTTGCCCCCATTTAAAAACAAGTTGGTACGCCACTGCTTAGTGCGAACGGAAGTATGGACAGTCAGGTACAGAGAAAGGGTACACATACAGGGTTTGGTGACTCTTTCAGTTCGTGGTTTCTCTGCTTGGTCGGGAATCATACCACGCGTCAGCGACACGCGATGCGACGTTGTCGATGCGTCACCGACGTCCGCTAAGAACCAAACCAACGTTACTAAAATACTTAGTTGGGAGACTGCCATAGAAGCCTGTATTAAAAGCGACTCCGATCGGTACTCGAGAACCAAACTAAACGCGATGGCAAGGCCGCCATTTCTCCCACAGCGGTTCCCTCCGGGAACTGCACAGGTGCACGTATTGGCTCAGGTGGAGTCGCGCAAGCGCCGGTTGCGCCATTTCGCAGGGCAATTTCGGAGTAGCTAGAGTATAGCATTCGATAGCGTCCATTGCAAGTTTCGCTTTGATTTGCAATTTTGGTGCCGAAACGTATACAGTGGAAGGGGTTTCAGGGTAAGAACAATTTATTTGCACACCAGTGCGAGTTCTTAGAATGTTACAAGGTCACAGGTGATGCATGCTCTTTACAAAAGAAGTTTACACGACGCAGTGATCACTTCGGCCTTCGCCGCCGGCGAGGCGGGACAACAGTGACCGTATACATGTCCAAGAACAGGCAAGTCGGTTGCACCTGGCCGTTGAGCACCGTCAGGCGCTGGCACGACCAGCGCCGCAGGAGCACGCACTCCCCAAGGAGGAACAGCTGACACTCCAAAAGAGTGACCAGCTCGCGTCGCAGATGCCATAAAAACGCCCACATCGCCCATTGGCAACGCTGCCGCACCTTCGAGGAGCAATGGTTGCGCCACAGCAAACATTCGGCCAGCGAGATTACAAGGAACGCAAAATTCCCTCGGGGTCGACGACCCTGACTGACATAAGGGCGCACACCAGCGTCAAGGAAAGCATGCGCTACAAGGCGCCAGAAAATCTGCGCCACCACGCACTGCGCGATTACGTGGACGTTAGTGTCCACTGCGCTTCAGTTAGGACACCTAGCATCATTGACCAAACCGTAGCGGGAAATGCGGTCCTTGGTTGGTAAGACTCTCCAACCTTTCTTCCCCTGGAATTCCCATACCTCTCCAGGAAGGCCACCGTACGGTGTGGGTGGTCCCATGTACGATGCCCCAAGTCCCGCCACTGGTGCCGGAAACTGGGACGGGTAGAGGATCTCAACAAGACGAGATGCTGGAGCCTCAACACTGTCTTGTTTGGATACATGGGCGCAGAGCTGCCGGAAGGTCTCAATAGCAGCATTGTAGAAAAGGGGAATCGTTTCCAAGCGGACGCGAATGAGGGGTGGTTGCGTGGGTTCCAGTACACTACTACAATGTCCCGAGAAAATAAACCGCCCTCGGAAGGCCCGTCCAATGGCGGTTTATTTTGTCCGCGTCATCCAGGATAGTCAAGAGGGTCTTGAGAGCTAGGTTGGACGCTGTCCGTCTGATGCAAGGACAGCTCCAACCACCGTGTTCTCGATAGAGGCTGAGCGCGGGGCGAGACACCAGAGCCGTCTTGCATGTCCCCGAAAAAGGACACCAGAGAAGGCGGTGAAGTCACGCCGCGCGGCATACCGGAGTTGACCGCAAAACACTGACTGTGCCGAATAACGCCGTACGGCCATTGGGAAAGCATATCCACTGGCCTCTACTACGTCCGAGTTTAAGTCACGCGCAAACGCAGACCACGTCTCGCATGCGACGCCATCTCCATCAAAGGTCGCCCCCAAGATTTTGACAGTTGCGTCAACGGGGAGCGGCAAGGGATCGCGCGGGGGATCGCCAATGCATATAATCTTGGACTTGGTGGAGTTAACCCTGCGCCAGACAAAGCCGCGTAGGTCGCGAAAACCTGAAGCGCCCGAAAGTCGCTATCACGGGCGAAGAGCGTCACATCATCAGCGTACGCGGTCGCCTTGACCTGCCCCGCCACCGAGAGCTAGAGGCCACGAACGTTCGAGGCTCCCTGAAGTCCCCGAAGGAAAAATTCTAAGCTGAGCACAAACAGGAATGGGGAGAGAGGGCACCCCTGGCGAACGCCCTGCGTGACCGGGTAACGCACGGTCGGGATTTCATCGACAAACAATTCGCTTTGCTTGTAGAGACATTAGAACAGATAATTGCTCTTCGGAAGTAATCCAAAAGCGGCCAGCATCCTGAGCAAAAATTTGTGTTCCACGCGATCGAAGGCCATGGCCGGACCAGGGATACTAGCAGACCGCCTGCCTCTCGGGATCGCGTGTACTCCACGAGGTTCCGCGTAAGGGCGACCAGGGAATGAATGGTGCGATCCGGAACCGAGCATGTTTTGCGCAGATTAATTAATTCTACGAGTAAGGTCTGCATCCGCAACGAAAGAACAGTTGTCAGAAGTTTGTAGTCCGCGTTCAACAACGTAATTGGGGCCAGGCACCCGGGTCACCCGAGGTCCCCCCTCCCCCCCCCCGCCTCCTTGGGGTGAAGGACAATTCGACAAAGCCGGAAGAATGCCGGAAGGCATTGTTCCTCAAAGAAAACCCATAAAACGCCGCAAAAGAAGTACCAAAGAACAGGCCAAAAGGTCTTATAAAATTCTGTTGGGAGAGCGTCCGGCCCAGGCGCCGAGCTCGTTTCATCCGGGAAACAGCGTCTTGAAGCTCCGCCGGGTTAGGAGCCTGTTCTAAGGTCGGACCTAAATCGTCGGGTACATTTGGAAGCCCGCCAATAAATAGAGGGTCAATCAGTTCTGGGAGACTATCCTCATTTTCTTTTTTCGCGAGAGCCCTGAAGTGTGAGGCGAAGGTTGGAAGGTGGACTACGTCTGGGGAGCTGCGTGTCGACGGATCAGGGGCAGGGTGCCACAAGGGCGCGTTGGAACCTGACTGCTGAGCCCGCCGGGCTTATCCCAGAACTTCAGGACGGGTCGCTAGACAATGGTTCACCCAAGAAACCGTGGAAGCCATTGTATCAGTGGGGAGCAGGCACTGGTAGCGTTGCTGAAGCTTGTGCCATGTACGTTAGCATAAGAGAGGTGGCAGCACCACCCCTGCGGACAATGTGTATGCGGAGAATCGAATCATGAAGGAGCGCTCGACGGTCCGCTCGAAGATGCCGGCTCTGCATGGAGAATAATTCCCGCCACCTGCCCTTGAGATGGTCCCACGTGGCGGGAGTTGGATGCATTCCAACAAGAGACTGTTTTATCAGGTTAAACAGCGTCCTCTTGGCGGATTCAAGTCGCAAAACTCGAAAGTCCAGAAGCCAAGGACGCATGCCACTCGCTCGCTTTGGGTATAGGAAAAGCCACGATGACGGGGATATGACCCGACACTCTAACAAGAGTTGGCGGAAATACCACCGCGGTGAATGACGTCACCGCCGTGATCAACCGACGCGGCACGTAAACGTGATCCAAGCGGCAGCTGGACCAGCCGTCGCTCCATGTGGATTAAAAACTGGCGCCATGAAGGAAAGACACGCATCCTCAAGCTCGAAAGGACGTACCAGTCTTTGCAGTTCGCTTGCATACGAAACTGATCGTCCCATTTTAGGGCCTCGGATGTCCGTCATCGAGTCAAATACGCAATCAAAATCCACCACAATGAAGCAAGGACACGCTTCGAGTAGGTGGACATCGATGTTGTTAAAAAAAGAATGCGACAAGCGCGGTTCGCGGGGGCATAAGCCTGTACTTTATGCCCCCGCCGAGATTCAGGGCATAAGCCTGTACTTTATGCCCCGAAAAACAAAATCAAAAGGAATCACCCAACCTTCCGTGTCGAACAAATAGGAGCCAAGACGCAGCAGTTCATGAATCAAAACTACAATACCTACGCCACACGAACGCAGTGATGCGAAACAAAAAAGAGACGTAACATAAAAATCAGCCTAAAGTTCTGCAACCTCACGCCAGTTGGAAAAAATTGTTTCCTGAAGGCAGAGGACACCGCTAGCTTCTTGTCTGGCAACGTGAAATATCTCCGCCTGCTTCGCCCGGTCGCAAAAGCCACGAACATTAAAAGAAATAATTCAAAGGCCAGCCAGGAAAAAAACCGAAAAAAGATAAAGTTGAAGCAGTACCTTGTAACATCTACTCGCTAAAAGTCCCCAGCCGAGCTGAATGAGGTGTCATGTGAGCCGGTTGCGCTTCTTGGGACGACGACCAGCCTTGTCTCGGATTCGAGGGGAACGAGAGCCGCTGCTGGAGATGACGAGCTTCGTGTCTTAGGCATGACACCAGATTGGGTTTGTCGGGTCCGAGTTCTCCGAGGGGCGCGAGGAGGCCGAGGGGTCCGTGATATCCGAAGGGTTCGAAAATTCCGAGCTGTTGGTCGAGTCCTTGTTGCCTGCACTCATGAGCGCCACCGAGGTATACTTAGGGCTCCCAAAGAAGAAAGGGAAGGGTCCTCCGCCGCAGGTGACTCCTCGTTTATAATGACGAGGCGCTCGCTGTCGCTAGAGTCCTCAGGGCCTTCCGTCAGCTCACTCCACGGGGTCTAAGTATATCCGCAGCAGACAGACTATACGTGCCGGTGCGACGTGTTGCGTCTCAGGGTACGTCGCTACATCGCACCTGCCGCGTCTTGTAGCGAAGCCGGGGGCGGTTATCCCCCTGACAGCTGGGACTGGGAGATCTTGGGGTCGACATTGGCTTGGGGCTTGGTTAGGGCTGTGTGCGCTCCAGTCTGGGAGGCTGGGCACGGGGGGTCAGATCAGGTGTTGGGGACAACGCAGGAAAATCAGACGATGCTGTCCCAGCGGCCATGGACAAATAACTCCGCCGAGCCACGCAGTCCACAGTCGCGTGGGAGCCGAACGCGACTGGGACTGCGTGAACCCATTTTCAGTGGGTTCAACGAGTGCGGAAAGCGGAACACAGTAACGGTTTGGTAAAAGTCCCTATATGGAGTATTCACTGGCGGCCATAGCTGTGTGCGCGAATGCTGAGCGCGTGCTGACGGCGACGCTTCTGCAGTTCTTTGCAACGTGCATTCCGCACCATCAAGAGTGCCGGTCCTAGCAGCCTATTGATGTGAGCTCGTTCTGAGCATGCGCTCTAAACATCACCCACAACATATGGCGTCCAGTGAATACTCCCTATTCCCCGGCAAAACGTTTACACTGATCTCGGTGCTGTCAAGCAAAATACACGTGCCGCGAGTCGCCGTCCGTGCAAGCTCGTGAAAACTGCATCAACAACAAATGATCTGGCTTGGGGCATTTTGTGCTGGTCTTGCCATCTCGTTGAACCCATGGAAAATAAATCTAGCAAAAACAGCCCTGTCAAATTTATTTACACAAATATGTATATACCAAGACATTTAGGCTTCCCGTCAGGGTCTTAAAATTAAGGTACGAGACACGTCTGTACTACCGTTCAATTTGTCACTTTTGTCATCTAAGTAATTTTAATTTCAAAATTGCCTCAAAATGCGCTCAAAATATTGAAGGTGGTCATATTTCATAATTTTAATAAAAATGTCCAGCGCTCTCAGGAGAGATCGAAGGGCTGTTCAACCTTAATTACATCTTCATAATGAACCTCAAATATAATCAATACTCTCGTCCATTCTGAAAATTTAGGTTTTGTGTAGGGAAATTTGCTTATTGAGGGACAAGCAGGTGAATCCTTCGAAAAAATGAATTAATGGTTGATTTTGACGTGTCTGTGCCTGCTGAGTCCAATATTACAACCGTTTGACCCAAAACACCACTAAACGCGAAAAAAATAAATCACGAAGAAAACGGAAGGTATCGCCGCAGCGGCACACCATTGGCTAGTCACGCGTGACGCGTCACCCTGTCATAAAAGGATCATCTCGATTTTAGCTTGCTCCATTGCTTCGGAAGTAGTCGGGCGCCGAGGCATTTTGTTTTCCAAATCGAGTTCGGTTCTAATCTTTCGGGATCTTTCGGTGGATCCAGGGCTTTGTGTCCACAGGACCCTCGACATGATAAAGTACGCGTTCCAGCCGATTGGGCTGGCACGAGGAACCGCTTGCGCCAAAGGTTAACGACATGACATATCCGGTTTTCCACGTGCAGGAACGTACTGACTGCTACTTTTGTAACGTACAACGGTGACAATAAACGGAAAGCTGTTGACAGGACGAGTCAGGCCGGATTGGCGCGATTCTCCCGAAAACGGTCGTCGGAGGACAAGAACCGCGCTAGACACGTGACCGTGCAGGCTGCATTGTTCAACAAGGCTGAAGGGCTTTGAAGGGATAGTATAGCTGGCTTCAGAAGACGGGAGAGGTTCCATTGAGATGGAACAGGGTCGCGGCTTTGCCACCCCGATTTGTTTGCGTGTCTAACTATGAAAATCCCCCTCCCCCACCCACCCCAGCCCCTGCAACTTAGACTACGCGAATAACTGCATAGAGGGTTCATCATTCTGATAGTGGAACCCTCTGCTGCGTTTAATTTGTTTGCCACTAGTTATCACGCCATTAAAGTTTTTGAAGGATGTGTACCCGGTAGTACTCAGTTTAATGTTGAATTCCTGAAAGCTTCCTGGACCGTTGCATTCACATACTTATCTCGAGAGTTGTTGACTGCATTAGACCACGACGTGCATTATCAATCATCCATACGATCGCATTTCTACAGCACAAAGAACCTTTCCATGACACACGAGATTTTCCAAAACCTAGTATTTTCGCAGAAAATTACGGGAACTGGGCAAGTTTCAAGTTTTAAAACGAAACTTGAACGGCTATGGACGGACCTAATACACAAACCACTGCACAGTTTGTAAAAAAAAAAAAAAGAAAAAAAAGTGAAGTGCACCACATTATGTGACATGTTTCGCTTTTCCGAGAAGCGCTTCCGAGGAGAATGTGTACCTATGGAAATAATAATACCAACATATTGTCAGTCCGTGAAATATGATCACTTTTGCGATAAAAAAAGAAGCCAAAAGGAAAACAGGGAAGCCCGCTATTTGGTTATATGATCGCGGCTTTCAAGAGCACTGTGCACAACTAATGACGTAATAGACTTTTTCTACAACAGCCGACCTATAATTCCTACCTCGTTCCGTCTCCTCTTTACGCGTGCATTGAATACGCTGAATTGCCTTCGTACCTTTTGTGATGTCGACTGACGGGCTTCCTCCTCTCCCCTTTTTCCTCTACTTTGCAGGGGCGTGGGTTCAGCACTACTTTGAAGGTGCTTTATATGATATTCGTGATAGCTATAAACAAATATGATATTCGTGATAGCTATAAACAAATATGATATTCGTGATAGCTGGGGTCTAGTCAACAACACGCGGGTGTTTTTTTATATTTAAAACAGCTCCACCTTCCCTTTAGTTTTTTTGCATCACCCGTCAAGCGCTTTTTACCATAAGATCGAGGCTTAAGAAATCACCGGGTCCCCTCCCCCCCCCCAACAACAACAACAACCAAAACAACCAACAACAACAACCATCAACAACCAGCAACAAGCAAAAAGCAACAAGCAGCAACAGGCAAGCAACAACAAGCAGTCATGGGCACGTTACTTCTCAAAAGTAACAATGTTAGTTACAGCTACTCGGGGAAAAAATGTAACCCCGCTACAGTTACGGTAACAAAATTGAAAAAGTGACTTAATGTTACAGTTACAGTTACTTCGCTAAAGTAAGCCGTTACTCGTTCTTTTACAAAAATTACGAGAAAACATTAAAAAGGAACCTTCCTTAATGCCTTTAAGTTAGCATAGATTTTTCATAAAAAATTGTCTTAAAAATGTGAAGTCAATGACGATATGAGTCATACATTAGAATAATTAAGCTTTGTAGATGTTTTCTTGTGCCACACTCCAATCCAATCGTCGGTCGAATCGTTTTCTACAGCGTGCGCACAATAGTTCATGAAACACGAAGCTTCTCTTGAAAACTTGGAGAGCACTGTTGCGGCAACATTCCTTCGTCAAATCCGCTGAACACGGCAGCGGTGCAAAAGAAGCACTGATCGAGGCACAAACAACCACTGCGTATAAAATTCCACCCGGCTGCTGCCATCTTTTCTCCGCCACTTCCTAACCAGATCGGACACGTCTCCGCTCCTCCACTTAAACACCCGAACCAGTAGATAACACCCGGAAAGCCCCCGACGTGGATATCTATTAATCAAGTGACGCCAAGTGCCCCTAGTCCCGGCTAAGGGCGGTCTTCAAATTTCAAGAAAACACAAAACCAAGCAGAACGACACAGACGTTTCGAACGAATTCTCTTTCCAAAGTGACGGAACCCGAAACGCAGAGCAATGGGGGCAAGTGAGTGACGGGAGGCAAGGCCGGTAATTGGGTTGTAAAAAAAGGTCAGGTAGAGCTAATGGGCCTAAATTTGGGGCCCCGCAAGAGTGCATCTGGGAGTTGGAGGACTCAAATTAGAGGGAAAGGAAACGCATGCTTGGAGTCAAAACGACGAGGTTCGGGAAATCGGTTGTGCCGTAACTTCCTGCGGGTGCTTGAGGTGACAGTCATCAAAAACTGTCCTCCGCGAAAAGCACCCGCTCCCTCCGCCGGACGGACACAAACGTCCCCTTCCTCCCAGTTGGTGGGGACAGCTTGCCCACGCAGGGTTATCCAAAATTTAGTTTATTTTTATTTAAATTTTTCCCTTCTGCTCCAGACGGTTTTGCAGCAGGTTTTGTTGTGCCTTCCCCGTATCGGGATTTGGGATTGCCTAACAAGTCGCGAGACGATTTGTTGGTCGTGTTTGCAATAGTTTTGCCCATACACCTGATAAGTAACTGTAATGACGTTACTTTTTAGTTACTTCCGAAAAACAGTAACCCTCTTACAGTTAGAGTTATTTTCACTAAGCAGTAACGAGTTACAGTTACAAGTAACTGAAAAAAAAATGAAAGACGTTTACAATTCCCTGTAACGCCGAATTAGAGCGCAGCTCTTGAGGAGGAGGGGAAGGCACGGGGGGGGGTCACGTGACCTCGGGAGGGGGGGGGGTGTCACGAGGCCTGGGGGTCACGTGACCTCGAGGAGGGGGACTTTCCTGCTAGATTTAGCGGGGAAAATTTTCCGCTAGATTTAGCGGGGAAACTTTCCGCTAGATTTAGCGGGGAAAATTTTCCGCTAGATTTAGCGGGGGAAAATTTTCCGCTAAAGTTAGCGGGGAAAATTTTCACTAGATTTAGCGGGGAAAATTCTCCGCTAGATTTAGCGGGAAAATTTCCGCTAGGTTTAGCGGGAAAATTTCCCGCTAGAATTAGCGGGGAAATTTACTCCATCATGCACCGCGCGGTTACGCCGACGGCGACGCCGACGGCGACGGCGACGGCGACGGCGACGGCGACGCCGCCTCAAGCCGGAAACGGGCGCCTAAGAGCTGCGCTCTAAAAGTAACTAGTTACTGCGAGAGACTGGCAACAAGCAGCAAGCAACAAGCATCAAGCATCATGCAAAAAGCAACACTCAACAAGCAACAACAAGCAACAAGTAACAGGCAATAAGTAACGTCAAGCAATAACAAGGAACAACAAGCAGCAAGCAGCAACAAGCTACAAGCGACAACAAGAAACAACGACAAGCAACATTAAGAAACAAGCAGCAGATGCAACAAGCAGCAGCATCAACAAACATCAACAACAACAAACAGCAACAACAAGCAGCAACAAGGTAGAAGCAACAAGAACAGAGTAGGAAAACGTTTAAGCGCCTGGCTTATATGCGAACACTTTAATAGCATGCACTTGTTACCTTTAACCAGGAGTTCCACTAGTAAACCTTTTATTGCAGGTCTCGCCGTCAATTTTTATTGTTCTAAAATAAGTAAAACGAGACATTAATTGTACGAAATGAATCTCGCAGAAAAAACAACAACATATATGGAATGCCAAAATAGCCAAGGTTAAAGTTTTGTATAATTGTTTAAATACTTGAAGGCAACCTTATGAAACAGTCGATCTGGTTTTTAATCGACATACTCTGTCGTTGTGTTTTGTCCTCTTTGCCTCCATCTCGATTTTAAGCACGTCCATTTAAATACTGTTGGTTTCAATCCTAGTCGGCACCTCACATATTGCCAAAATACATTTCATTGTCAGCGAAAAACTTTATGTTTCATTGCTCTCGCAATCCGCTTTTCTATTAAGAAGCCGCACATCAGTGGCCGCATATCAGTGACAATATTAATAATCATACATCGCTACAAATGCATATTTGGTTATAACATAGGTTTGGATACTGCGCAAAATAACATATTGAGTAAACTACCGCAATCCCATCAAAATATTTTGTGAAAATTGTTATTTAGATTAGACTTCAAGAAGCAGCTTCTGAAATAAAGAATGGTAGGTCTGGAAAATTCTGATGAAAATAATCCAAACGAGATAACTTTAAGGTTTTAAATTATCTTAACATGAACTAAGGGAAGGCTAAGTAAAGAAGAATTATTTTTCCACGCCCCTAAACGAGTTCAGCCGAAACAAACTGAAACTTTGCATTATATTTGTTCAGACTCTTGTCGTTCAAATGCGCAGTTTACCCCTATTTCTGACATGAAGTGCGCCATAGATATAATGATAACAATTATACGACGTTCCTCATGCTCATAAGCTGGAGACCGGGTTACTTACAACCTAAATATGACCCACCCTTTGTCGAAACGACAAATATATACCCCAGCTGTAGGTGGTCTCCGGTCTTCAATGGTTGCCGAGCTTATTAAAAATGAGATGCCACGATTCTTTTACTTTGCGCAAATACCACATAGAAAGAAGCCCTGATGGTAATAACCTATGAAACACGCGTTCGATTTTCACCACACACATAGAAGTCGCAGGAAAAATAAAGAAAACAAGCAGCATTTCCCCCCCCCCTCCCTCACACTCGCAGCCGGAACAAGCCGCCACGTGATCTGGAGCCGATCATATGTCGCCGATGTAGATCGTGGCCACGGGCTGGGGTAGGCAAAGCACAGGACACGCGCTGAGTTCCGGACATTTTTATGGTTTGGCATTTGTCGTCATTGCAGCGATTAAACACAGGCCACTACCCAATTGGTTGTCGAGCTATTAATTACCACAGGCCCTAAACAAGGGCTCACGCAGTGCTAGGACCCAATTTATGAGCTGCATTCAAATATCGTCACTGAAGTACTCCGACCTCCGAGCTGCGTCATTAAGTTTTGCGGAGAGATTGAAAGAAAATGCTCGCTTCTGTTCTTGAAATTACACCGCAACAAAGGAGCTTCTTGGCCGGCGACGTGGCGTGAGTATACTTGGGTCCCACTAATGCCAGTAAGCTCGTGCAGAGTGAAACACATTCCAAACTAATATCGTTTTAGGGCCCCTTTAAGGCTAGAGTAATCTTGCAAAGGTGAACAATTTAGGACGCTTTATATGCACTTTCCTTATGATGCCGTTTGTAAAGTCAGCTATGATATGCGCGTCACTGGATGTGATTAGTCCTTGACAAAGTTGCAGCATAGCGTTGTTTTCTATATTTTTAACTTACAGAAAAAAATGAAAGAAAGGAGATTATAAAATAACTTGAACCGGAAAAAAATAAAAATAAAAATAACACTGAAGTAAAAGTGAACACGTGGCGGTAATTACTCTTGCTTGTCAAGGGCAAGTGCAAGCACACACGCAGCCTCCTTCGAAGCCATGTGTACTACGCGCCACAACTTGGAGGTGTAGTTTTCATGCGTAGTTTTGAGACTTCGTGTACCTAAGAGTCTTGATTTATACTGATATAGGATTCGCGTAGCCGGTTCGGTTGCACCGATGTAAAAGGGATTCACCAGAATTGCCGGCAGTTTTTTTTTTTAATATCAACAACCCATGAGGTCCACCACCTGGACGTCATTCGCCAATGTGTTTGGAAAAAAATGCTTACTCTATTATCACTGGTGCTCATAATATCTCTGCGACACGGGATCAGGTTCTGGATTATAATTATTTTATTATGGAATTGATGTTTTTACTTTTGGGTTTCTGTCCCACGTGGCAACAAGCGTAATGCGTCACTCCGCTATATTTGTATTTTTTGCACTAGGAGGTGGGGATATTTTACATGTGCGTTGAATTGCCGCATTATTTTTCAACTCTGTGCATGGGTTGGAACTGAAATTGCATGACAGATTATGTGTCATGCAGGCGAATTCTGGGTACGAGTTTTCGAGAAAAACAATATTGACGTAAACGTTGTCATCGTTTTTTTTTTAAAGTTTTTTGTGGGTGGAAATAATATGCCTTTCGGAACGCATAGTTTGCAGGATGCCCTCTCTTTCTTCTACAACACAGTGTCTACTACTACGTCAACAGATTGTACCATCGTGCACATCTATCTATTTATTTATTTATTTTTAGATACCTTACACACCCTCAAGGGGCATTATGTAAGCGGGGGGAAGGGGTTACAAAGCAGAATAAATCAAAAGTACAGAGCACAAAAACAACAAAATCAACCACACTTAAGTAGACATGCATCAAGGGCCCCAAAAAGTAGTTAAATCTTGGCGAAAAAGAACTTGATTACGTTGACAAACAATGTTATCGGGCAAGTCGTTCCAGTCAGCAATGGCGGATGGCAAAAACGAGCAGAAAAACAAGGATGACTTACAAGAAATAAGTTTAATCTTACATGAGTTATCAATGCGGGCTGAAACATAAAACGGTTGAGAGAGAAGTGATGAGTGAAGTGATGGCGAGTAGTAAATTTTATGCAGAAGACATAGCTTTGATACCCTGCGGCGTATCTCAAGTGAATGAAGGTCAGCACGAGTTTAAAGGTTAGTTACACTGGTATGACGTGAGTAATCAGAAAAAAATGAAACGAACGGCTCGGTTTTAAAGTGCTTCCAGTGAGGCAGCAGCGTAATGATAATGAGGGTTCCAAATGCTGCAAGCGTATTCCAGGATCGGTCGAACAAGCGTGATGTATGTTAGTCGTTTAAGAGAAGATGGGGCAGAATTAAGGTTACGTTTTAAATAACCGAGACTACGGTTAGCTTTTGAAAGAATGTAATTAATATGCATGTTCCACGATTGCATTCTTCGCTAAGTGTCATTCAATAAAATCTGGGAATTCATCACGCATTAAATAAATTCGCGGTGTCTTACGCGTCCCTTTATCTTTAGAGCTTATGCCCACGGGTTGTTTGCGTCTTTATGTTATTGTGCACTAGGTGCGCTTGACAGAGATGAAAGCTGCACACAAAGCGGTCTTATTTGTAATGCGCAACCCACACAATGTCATCTGGGAGTATTGGGTAAGGTTCTGCCGTTTTTTAATGAGCGAATTTGATTGCTCGTTCTGATCACTGATAGCTTTGCAAAGCAGTGTTCAAGTAACGCAGCTGTGTTCAATTTGATACTAAGAGGGCTCAGAATATATTTGTATCCGTGAGGGTACCACCTTTTACAATCAGACGTTATCTAAATCAAAATAAAATTTATTATTAAACCTGAAGTTCATAAATGAATAAAGATTTCAAAGGGACCATGAAATGACCTTTTCATTTTTACCAAATAACTTTTACATTAAACCTTCAATATGGATTGAACGCCGAGCAGGCATCCGTTTTCGTTTCAGTTTATTAGCTTCTACACGAAAACTTATTAAAAAATCGAGTTTTTCTTCCTCTCCAACTGACCGCAAAATAGGCTGCGGCGTAATTTTGACGGTCGTGACGTACTGTAGCACCGGTCAGTAGGAGAGTGGGAGCGTTAGCGGCGAGCTGGTGGTGTGTCAGTAGGGTTTACCACAGAATTTTACTGCTTTGAAGGTGCCGATGCCACCGACATATTTTCTGAACCGGCGCCTCTCATCACCACGATAGCCATGGACACTTCGAAGCTGAACGAAATTGACCTTTTCCCAGTAAGCTTCTGCGCATGCGTACACTCCGCTGTCTCCATTTTCGCAGGACACCATGACGCGGTGCCCTGCGAAAATGGCGACAACAACATTGTCAGTCTCTATCTTTGCGCGTATTTAATCTATTTTGACGCTTTGTTTTTTTAGAATCGGTAGTATGGAGTATAAAAAAAAAAAACACTGAAAACCGATACCAAGGCACGACGCCAATCTGTTTTGACGGGCGGAGGCATGTTGGGCTGCTATTCTAGTGTAGTTCGCAGACAGCTCCCAGACGGCGCTCGTTACTAGAAAAATGTCCATACAATTAGATATGTTGCGCTACAGCGACAGCATGAGACTGGTCCCATACGCCGGAATACGAAGCGCACGCAGGTCGTCAGCCCGACAGCCGCTTCTCCGCCGATGTCAGCCGTTTCCGCGGTATCTCTAAAAGGAAGAGGAATATCTGTCACCCACTGGCGTAGTAGAAAATGCCCAGGGTTTTTTTATGGGCTCAAGTTTTATTAACTTTTATTTTGTCAGGATAGGCTCGCCGGGCAGGGTGTATGAAAAAAGAAAGAAAAAGATGCAGTACGCCATCTTGGACGATTACGACTTCAGAAAACGACTTTACTGATAGAACGAATTTCACCGCAAGCTTTTTCTGTGATTGAAAAAGACAATGTAATCTTAGTGGAGATTATAGCAACGTAGAAATAGGATTTTGTGATCACATAGACGTTGCGATCGTTCAAGGAATGCTAACACTCTTCACTTTTTTCGGTTATTAAAACACGTCAAAATTCGAATCCTTCCTACACGCCTTTAAATACTGTACGCACCAGTAATATCTTGAACTTGAGCAAACGCATGGAATGCGCAAAATATGAAATCCGGGCGACGTTCGAGGAGACAAAGGTTAAGAAAGCACCACTGGCCGAAATAAACAAATGTGACGGCACGAGCGTTTCTACTGTCTTGAGGGTGCCGCCGCAACATTGCTGCACGAGTACATGGATCTTCCCATCTAGGACGTGTTGGGTTATCATCGCGACACGCGACGATAATTCAGTAAAAGATAGCGCTCTACACGGAACGATGATTTTCCATCATGCCGACCACGTCAACAATCACCACCGACGCTATGCTTTTCAGCAGAGAGGAACAGCGCAGGCGCAGTACTTTCTTTCTCTTGCTTCGTTTACCACATAATAGAAGGCGCATAGGTCCTCCGCGCAATGTAAAATTCGTAAATTTCCGTCACAGCGCTAATTATTCAACAAAATGTGGATCAGAATATTCTTTAACAAAACGTTTGAGAAACATTCGCTGTCTATTTATTGTTTATGATCGCGGTGCTGGTGAGGTAGGCTCTTATCCAATAGGCAACATGGATTTGGCTGACGTGCCGTGGCACCGCGGATGCATCGCAGTCAAAAGACAGAGAGCTTTCGAAGGAAAGAAGGCGTAAAAGAGTCCGCTCTTCTTTTAAATCTTCTATATCGAAAACATTTTTTTAGAGCGCAGCTCTTAGGCGCCCGTTTCCGGCTTGAGCGGCGTCGGCGTCGCCGTCGGCGTAACCGTAAGGCCACGTGACCCCCACAGATAACGTGAACCCCTAGGTTATGTGACCCTCCCCGAGATCACGTGACCCCCCCCCAGAGGTCACGTGACCCCCTGAGGGAGGAGAAAGGAGTGGTATACCCTCCCTCAGTACCCTTCCCCTCCTCCTCCTCAAGAGCTGCGCTCCAATTCGGCGTTACAGGGAGTTGTAAACGGCTTTCATTTTTCGGCTCTCTGTTTTTGTGATTTGGTCTCTTTTCATACCTTTTACGACGTGCGGTGGATGAAATTTGATGTCAAAATCGTTTCATGGTCTCTTTAGATTTGGCTCATCTTCCATCTAGGTGAATGAGCTAGTTGTTTTTACCCATTAGCCGGCGTAATAATTTTGACGGTTCGAAATGAACGTAAATTCAAAACTTCGCTCAAGAAAAAAAAAGTATATATTTATTTATTTTGTATCACCATCCTTGGGTTCACTGATGCAGGAGGGGCTACAAGTAAACCAGCACACACATACACACAATAAAAATAAATTAAGACTTTATTATAGCATGAAAGCAGAATTATGAACACGTACAAGGCTGTTGAAAAAAGCACGTGGGAAGATGTGTCAGTTTACACCTCTTACAAAAAATTAAAATTAGACAACAACCGAAAACGCGCGGAAGAATAAATATGTCAAATATCGGACATACTAAAACCCAAAACAAAGACAAAAAAGAAAATGAAAATACAAACGCTATGTCTAATAATAAAAAAAATCGCAACGTTATGACGTTGTGTTTGTCCTCCGTTTCTTCCTGTCTCTGGTTTTAGTATATTGAATTACAACCAACACTCTCGCCCACTAGCGTCGTCTTCAAATGTCTGATATATTAATTCTGGCTTATTCTGGTTCTTGAAGTGTGAATATACTTCTCATATTTAAATTTTTGGGCATCAGTAACACCCAGATTTTTATATTTCCAGCCTTTATATATACCAAATTTTTGTATGTAATAGTTACGTTCCCGGAAACTATAAAACTTTATAGAGTTTTTAAAATGAGCCCTTCTAGACATCTCATTAAATACATTTCATAGACTGACTCTTACAAGAAAAGAAAATCATTTCAGAGAGGTTCTTTTTCAATGGTCATATCAACATCGACACACACAAGAACGTGTCTACAGATGCAATAAAAGGCCAATACTACACACTCTTTAAGTCATATATTTGATACAAAATAGATAGCCTCAGATTTATTAATTAGAAAGACGAGTGTGAATACATGAAATATCTACATTGGTGGCCATCTGACTTGTTAGTTTGATCTTGGACTTCATCAAATTGCCTAATCGTCAACATAGCGATCTTCACAAAAAGGGGTTAGTACTTCGACTGTTAGTACGTCTTCAACAAATTACAAGGGTTAAGACGACCTCGGGGTCTAATGTTATATCTTCAATATTTTGGGTTTGTATCTTGTTTATAAATATTGTTGTGATTATAAGGTTTTGTGGCATTAGGGTATAAAGAGTGTGAATATCCGCAGCTGAGAAATTAAGTTCTAAAGCAACAATATAAAGCGAGCACATCCATAATTGTCGGATTTCAGATTTAAATTTTTGGGCTATCTACTGGAAACTCTTAAACAATTTGTATTAAACTAAGGGGCTGCCTACAATCCAGTTGCATCGAAGGCTAGCATGAAAATCAGGGAATCGTATAATTTAATACCTGCGTAATGCTGCATATGGAAAAACTAAGTCCACATAATTTGTGCGAAAACTATATTATGAAGCGCAAAATATGATGTAGTTTAGAATTACAAAAGACAAAAATACTATAATGCGCATCAAAAGAAAATCCGTCTTGCTGGCATCTTTTAAAGATAGCCCTTCAATTTACCAGTACCAAAGACTAGCCATACAGGAATGGTGCTATTTACAAGTTCTATTCTGATTTAGGGCGTGTACTCGACGCAAAAAAGACAAAAAAAATGAATGTAAGAACAAAATTTCGAGGAAAGAAAAGCAAGGAGCCGCGATCGCCTCAGATAAAGAGCCGAGGAAAAAAGCCGAGATGTATCGAACTACTAAGGCGAGTGGCTCCGTTCAGGGAGAATATCAGAAAGGATGGCATGACGGGATCCTGATGGGGAAACACGTCTTTCTGTGGGAAAGGCGAACACTCTTGTTCCCCAGAAAAAGAGCCCTCCTTAGCTGCCACGGCACACGGGTGATTTGTAGCGCCGTACGTAACAAACCACTCTGGGACGACCCTGGTGCCATCATTCCGAGATGCCTATTGGCCTGGAAGGGAGCTCGTCTCCTTGAGTACTAACTATGCTTGTATTTTTCTCAGAAAAAGGGTATCGCGCCTGTACAGGAAAAGATACGACGTAAATGAAAAGGAACTTTACGACGCTGTGACTTCATTGGTGCGCTTATAAGGAGGCGTCAGGTGTTATTTTTTTTCCTTCTGTATCGTGGTAGCTGTTTATAACTTGCTTAGCAGGCGAACTAATGTGTGAATTGGGAGGCCTTTCATCGGCATTGGTATTTTGATTTGGCAGTTTCAAATTTGTTACAACAGAATATTTTTTTTTTGCGGTTTCAACCATATACTGAAAACCACTTATTTTTCGGGGTTCAATATTTCGCGAATTCGGCTAAGTGTGATATTCTGGAATATTTCACGGATACGAAATTTCGCGAATGAGGGTGGAATGAGATGTATTTCTTACCAAAAAAAGAACATATTCGAAAGAGCGAAAATAATTCATTTAGAGTATTTTGTTTGTTTCTGGAGTTACATAAACCAATATGAAGAACTATAATTTGCGGGACGATAGAGTGAAAACAATTGAAGCACTGAGATAAATGAAATGTTTTGGCAGATCCCGCGTCCAACCAGCATATGGCCTTCAGAAACGAGGGAAGAATTGTTCTTTACTAAACAGCCAATTGCTTGAGATCAAAAGGCAATTGAAACCAGAAGCGCTGAATGAGACAGTAACGGCCAGATGCTTTCAAAACAATCGGCGAATGCCAGTGTCGTCGCTGATGCATGTTTCATGTATTCTGTTCAGCCGAAAACACATGGTAGCTTAAATTTACACATGTCCTGCAATTACCTTGTGCAACATTAGTTATATGCTAAAAATATTCAAACCCATTCAGAGTGCAAATATATCCTAGAAGATGCACGTATATCTAGTAGAGTGCGTGTTGGTTGGTATGCTCACTTGTTCTGTTATTAGCGCTACAGAAGTTTCCAGTGATCTACTGAACATGTTTTAGGGCCACAGACTTCGACGTTTTATAGTGGATTTAACCAGGCAGCGTGCAAATGTTTGTATGTGGACTAGTGTCGTGTGTAGTATGCATGTCACCTAAGTTGTTCACATCTATATATGTAATGCAATATTAGCACGAATGATAGACGATTCAGCAGGAGAAAACGGAATGAACTGAAGGTTAAATGGAGGAGACCTTGTGCCAGAAACGAAAAAAAAAGAACACACATCGAGAAAGCAGCAGCGAGCGTCGTCGGCGGCAGCGGCAAGCGACCGTGCGTCGGAGTAACAGCTGGTTATCACGAGAAAAAGTCGGCGAATGAATCGACAACACCGCGCACGGCTCTTTATCTACTATGCATGTCATCTAGAATATTCCACCTAGAATGTTCGGGAGTGAGCTATAGACCCACACGCGGAGCGGCTCTGTTTACCAACACGGCCGGAAGGCCGCGCATGCGCGGAAGCTGTGTGGGCAAAAGCGGTCAGGCTCTCCTTGTTTTCGCCATTGCGTTGTGTGGCGTGCGCTCGCTGTTAACGTTGTAGGGACGCTTTTAGCTTTATTTGTGCGTCGTATTTCCTGCCAACGTATGTCGTATGTTATGCCCGACTATTTGAGCTCGCTACCCGAGCCTGAACTGTAGCGGTATCGAGACAAACTGTGCGTGGACGGTGTTGCCTTTGACGATCCGTACGCCGTAAACAAGGCCTGCTGGACTTCCGACGTGAAGTTGCTGCCACCGACGTCGACGGCTCACGTCGTCGTTTATTTAGTTTTTTCGCCAAGCCAGTTCACGGCCGACACGGTGCAGGTGTACACGTCTCTGGAGGCCTACGATTACTTCGAAACGGCTTTCCGCACTGCCGGCGGGATCAGCAGACCGTGGGTCTGCGGAAGTGTATTTATTAATTGATTAAATACATACAGCGTCTTCAGATTGAAGGTATGACACTTTTACTACCCTCGTGGACCACAAGCATGACAAACGGTAACGCTTTGACCGTTCTGCAGTCTTGGCGGTAACACGTTCCAAATAACGGTGTTACCGGCAACGCGTTACTTTTTTCAGTAACGTAGTACCCTGCTGGTTACTTTTTCGACAGAGTAACGGGTAACGTACTTACGTTACTGTTTCAAGTAACGTAGTTACGTTACTCGTTACTTCTTCCCAACACTTCAACTTTTTCCGTCAAGCGATGTGAATTTCTCAGTTTTTTGCGTTTTTTTCTCGTGAGTATTTAGAAAAGAGATAAAGTAATTATGTTCAGTTTCTGCATGAAGAAAATGTTTCTTGATATATGAGCTTATGCATACCTGTACTGAAAACAGCAACACGTGTTAAATCATAATTTAGAAAAAGTAACGCAGAACTAACGTCCGTTACTTTTTATCGGTAGCGGTAACACGGTCCTTTTATTTTGAGGTAACGTAGGTCGGTAAGGCTTTTTTTTTATTCGCAAGTAGTAAGTAACGTATTTCGTGACTTTTTTCGGTAACGCCTACAACGCTGCCGTTCTGCCGCCGATCCCCTTCTGCTTGGTAGCACGGGCGTAGTGAGCCTCCGACCAGCGCTTGGCTGATGCTTTGCACGCGAACACCATGGGAACAAAATCCGGGTGATCTCGATCAGACGACGGTTTCCCTGCACATAAGCAGCCTCGGGACAAAAAAATTGGGGTTGTGGGGATATTTATACAGCGTGTAGTTGGTCAGCCATTTAAAGTTGCGACGAGTCACTCGCTGTAGATGAGCAATTTAGCCAGTGCGGTACAACCGCTAGCCTGGGGTCTTTAACGTGCACCACGCAGTAGTGATACACGACCTCGGGACAAAGATTGAAATGGAAGCAGCACTTGCCCTCCAAGAAGTGCTTGCCGCACAAACGGTCGTTCACGCGAGGCGACCTTCTTTTCGATCCACGTATATTATCCACCTTCTGTGCCTTTCAGAGTCCGCGAAACTCACTCCGCTACTTTTTCTGTACCTTTCGGTGCAATTAACGGCTACACAGCTTCGCGGCATGCTGAAATGCTATGACGCCCATGCGAAACGTGCGCCTTTCTGCCCACACCCCCCGGATCCGGCGCGATCGCAGCGCCGCCGCAGCTCCGTGACTTCAAACGCGCGTGTCGGTCTAGCTATAGCATTGAGTAATATAGTAAACGTAAAGAGAGGACACAGAAGCCGATTCGCGGCCCAGATAGTGCGTTTAATGCCCTCCGGTACGTGGCGCTTTTCTGTAATTTGGCAAATATTAATTAGAGCTCTCTCTCCGAGAAGTATTTATTCTTTAAATTGGGATGCTTTAGAATTATTCAAAGTACTTAAAACTACTAAATAGTGTTAATCAAATATGTCAGAAAAACCACGTGATGAATGGCGCCTGCCATGGCCTGGCTGCCTGCACGCCGTCGCCTCTGCATCATTCTGCATGGCCTCTGCTCGTTCGTGCGTCGTTCGTCCGTGCCGTGCGTGCCGTCCGTCTGTGCTTCCTGCTGCATCATGTTCGGTCGACTTTGCATCAATCAAGGTGACGCATGACCGCCCGCGTGCTCGCATGCTCGGCGTGAATTTGTGGAGCCGATCGGATTGAGTTTCTCGCGCTGTTGTTTCCGCCGGGCTGTCGGGCTGCACTTGATCGTGTGTGCGTCTTGATTTTCGATTAGATTGTTTTAAAAAATAAATTAACTCGCGACCCTGCACACGACATTGTCCATGGATGTACAGATGACGGTGTTGAACGAATTTCTAACATTGCAGATAGAGCCTTGGTTGTTGTGCTCTCTGGAATTTCCAGGACGTGGGGTGGGCTTAGTCCCTTGCATACACTGTTGGGCAGGCACGTAGCCAGGATTTTGTTTCGGGGGAGGGGGGGGGCATGACAAAATGCTGTTTGAGGGGCAGGGGAGAAAGGAGGCCCCAGCAAAATGAAATATTCCGGGGGGGGGGAAGAGGGCCCGGGCCCCATGCCCCCCCCCCCCCCTACCCCTGGCTACGTGCCTGCTGTTTTGCACACTCCAACAACGTCTTCTGTTAAACGCAGTCTCCTCAGTACTCTCTTTCGGGAGCTTCAAACTGTTGGCTTCAGTAAAGGCTGTGGTCTGTGAATAGGGGGCTTCAAACGTAAGCTTGGCCAACCAACGGTGTGTGTGTTGATAAGCCATTTTTTTAAGTTAACAAAGAATATGTTTACTTTATCTTTGATGTTCCGCACCTCCCCAAAACAACCAAGAGCAATCTCCATGCACACAAACTTTGCGTTGGAAATGAGGTCAATTAGTGGTCCCATATTGTTGAACTTTATCGTTCTACCAATTAGATGAGCTTGCAATTGGCTCCAAAACTTACTGAGAGACACATGTTTCAAAAACCTTTCAGTAACATAGAAGTAAATCGTGCCGCACAGGTACTGAGTGCATCATTCTTTCTTGCAGTCATATCCCTTGTTTATGCCAAGGAGCTTCCTGAGGCAGCCATAGCTACAGCCTATTTCTTTGATAGGATGTA